>CM017564.1:15506857-15542053 GCA_007844125.1 Sinonovacula constricta
TTATGTGCATCGAGCTAACTAATTCTCTATACTCTATGCCATAGTATAAAAAACTATTTGCTATTCTATTTACATAGAAACGCGATGAAGGGAATTTGGAATTTGTGTGCAAGTACATTATCTCCCTACTGCACTTATACTCGTGTTTTTTTTGTTTTCGTATTTTATCTCTGTAATATGAAACCTATATAATTCCAAGTACAAATTTAAAATGACTCATTAACATTCGTCATCATTCATTAAATAATGTGTCATGCTATGAGATAATTTGCCGGTATGACAACAACCTATCGTGCTGCTGTTACTCAATCCCATTGGCATCTAAGATAAATAAGGTAGAGCACTATTGATCTAAATTTTGTATTTTTAACTACCGATATTATTTGTATCTGAAATATTTTAATCTTTGCCAATGATACTGATATAAATTGATCCAATTCAATGGTCACTGTCATTAGAATATGAATAGCCATCGTTACACAGACTAAGTGTAAACAATGAAAATAAGCATTTTCTATCCGTTTCCAGTGCAGGGCTGACTATACATCAGAGCCATATTAAAATAAATTTGTTATGAATAACTAAGACATAGCTAAAAATTCTGGGGACGCGACCCAAATGTATATAGAGATAGAGATTTGCATTCCTTTGGTCCGGATAAAGTTATTGTTAATGTTGTTTCTAATAATATTCAAAACAACGACAGATGTATCCCTGAATAATCGTAAGTACAAGTATACCTAATGTACATTTTAGTCGATGTATTAAATTGATCATTTAAACATACACTGTAAATAAACAGTATTGCTTTAAAGTTAAGAAATTGTGACTAAGAATCACATAAAATAGTAAAAGCATTCATATTTTATGTGTGGTACCGTCAATGGGTGTTTATGGTATTATAACTATATCAGCAATATTTCACAAAGTGACGGAGTATGAGAATCCCACTATCACGGTCTCAGGATAAAGTGGCTTAGTGTGACATTTGAGGTCTTTAAGTCATCACAGTAAAGGCAGCAACTGAAGACTAACAATGGTTTACGGATTTAATTTTGTTGGTAGTCGAATTCGAATAATTGTTAAAGTCGAATAAACAAACTTATCAATCATGATATATCATATTACAATGACAAACTGTTCGAAATGCTCATCGTCAGTCAGACTGGCCGTGAAATGTAGACGCATGGAATCTGCCGAAATAAATGGTACAAAGTAGGTAGCAGACACATGTAGGTAGGCGAATGGTGTACTGGTTCTCTAAGTACTGATAAAGTAAATCATTTAAAGAGGCATTTAATTGATGTAGTCATAAAATAAATTTATTTTAAAATGAAACAATCATTTATCAACACTCATAGAAAATGATAAAATACTTTATGTAGAATACGTAGTACATATTATTTCAATACCTGTTAACACAACTACAATTTCAATAGGATTGCTCCTTCTTGTGACCGGGACACATAGTTCCAATATTAAACAAAGTGTAAATATTAATTCTATGCCATCTTGTGCCCTTCAATCTTGCTCTTCCCACTTCTAATGCGGTCAATGTTCTGTAATCCTTCAATATCTCTGGTTCTGTTATATAAGAATGGAATTTTAACACCATTAAATTACATTATTAATCTTGGCAATGCTACCAACATAAATAAAACAAAGTTAAACAGAAATAAAATGAAGAAGTATGAATATAAACATAAATAGGATCGTATAAAATTGTGATTTTAAAACATCGCTGGGAAAGAATTATACATATTCATACAATTTTGTTCGAGGAATATCACAGATAAATTTCCAGGTAAAAGCTTAGGCGACGGCATATCAGCTGGAAGAGCTTCTAAAAGGCCTTCGTCTTGTCAGAGTTAGGACCCACACGCTGAAATGCAGATACAAAGAGGTCAGAGGTGTGGCAAGACTTTAACTCTACCCCTCGACACGGGTGCACAAGATTTTAACATTGTATCATGGAATAAATAAATAAAATTGACTACGTCGTAGGTCGTCAAAAGTTCTTGTTTATTATTTTTCTCATGTAGTATGTGTAGGGTTATATGAGAAGCTGCCCGAGGACGCCAAAATACTCGATCTGGTGACATATAGAGTCGGATCCAAAATACATACAACATTATTATTACCTATTGCAATATAATTGCACGGGACCGTTCCCACTTGTAAATAACATGCTAGAGCCGATTGATCCTTTCGAAAGAATGCTGAATTCAATGGCAAACAGTGAAGTTTCGGGCCCTTAATTTCAAGCTGAAGGTGAACAGATCAACACAGAAAAAAATGCTAAAGGTGTTGCGTGCAACGCGCCTGTAAAATACATTGTAGGTACAACCAGCCTACATACACAGGTGTATCATCGAGACCAAAACTCAGTGGAAGGATCATCACTACACTGTCATAAATGTTGCAGTTAATATGTTGTTTGATTGTACTAGGCGATCTTGATAGCTATAGTCATATAACCTTCCTGTATCTTTGTTTACCTGTTATAAATAGGTAAATAAGAAAAGGTCCTATCAAAATTTTTACAGATATTTTAATTTTTAACTACCAGAGACAAAGGCAAACAAGGTAAATGTAAATGTGACAAAAACAATGAGACGAGACATAACACACAAAAAGAAAAACCATCAGTTACCGCCTTGGAACGGTCAGTCGGCAAAAGGGCCAACTGGGGTGCTTAAACCTGGTTTGTGGAGCGCTCCAACCTCGCACTTCCTGAAGGTTTTTTCTATCAAACAGTGTAAATAAAAATATCCCGTCAAAGTGACACAACTAACAGTAAGCACCTGTATCGGGAGTTAAAACAGATATAATGAACATATTTACAGTATGTACAGTAGATAAAAGCCTCGGCAACCAAATGAGAGAGTAGTTTAAAATAAAATAGAGCAGTACAAGCGCTGATATATTATAAGAACCAAATACTGACGTCATAAATGCCATGACGTCATATGCCAAAAGTGTCAAAAGTAAAATGTAAACAATACGGAAGAAACAATAGAATTTTAGAAAATCAACAAAATAAAACGTAGTATTGTTTAGAGTTAATGCGTTTTAAAAACATATCATAAACGCCGAGGATTTATCCGCAGTTGACATATTATATATGATAAAGGTACAAAACATCCCGATGTTAAACCTACTGTGCAATCTCACGTAAATGGTATGGAGACTGCTCAAGTTGTCCCACCTATATAGGGCACGACTGGAGAGATGAAGAGACAAGAAATCCAACAGTGACTGTCCAATTATGGCTTTAAGTCACTGTTTTCATATAGTCTCAACGACCTGTCCGGTCATCGTGTAATTTAAAAGCAATGCAAGTTCTTGACTGTAAAAGGGTCAATTGCAAAAGCACGTTTATATTTAACACAGGTAATTTCTTTGTTCATTTAGCTCATCATATTAAGTGAAATAGCCCCGTATTATAGTATGATCAACTATGTTAATATATTGTGGTACGTATTGCAATACGCTATGTTTGTATCACAACATATTGTACACAGTGTAATAAAGCCCTAGTACATTATAACCTTTTCTTTGCTGTAAACAATTGATTAAGTAGGAACACTTTGAAGATACGTATTTTTATGAGTAAATGATATTGATGGTATGTTACCGGCACTTATATCTCTATTCACAATCACCTGAAGTGATTTATGTTTTTATCTTAAAGAAATTGCTTCAGATAAGTATGATATGTCAGCACATTCAGGTTATTCCAATTTTCAATCGCATGCTTTAATAAAACTATTTTATTATTACTACTCTTAAACATCAATAACCCCCAGCAGACTGCAATATTCACAAAACATGATCAAGGAAAGGTTGGTTATGTGTCAATTATTAAACATGATATAAATAGCACTTTCAAGTAATGTAAAACCAAACGCCTTAAAGACTTTAAATGGTATATGATTCATAGCAACACATGAAAGCTTACGTGTTGATAAAAGAAGAAACAGTTTAAATCGTAGCCATTGAAAAGTCAAGAGTCAATAACAAATCTTAACGTTTAGGTTTTATCAGACGATACAGATCCTTGCACACACAAATACCTACAGATTTAAACCTGACTACCAACGTTATTGTATTACTCTGACAAGTTTTCTAATCTCAGGTCATACAATCTTTGTTAATACTAACCCCGTAAAATATAATCATTCACCAATCAGGCAATATGATATGTTAGCATTATGCGTCAGCGGTTCTTTCAATAGAACACATTGAATAGAACACTTAATAGTTGGCACATAGATCTGCTTTTGTATAAATAAACGCTGTCTTCACTTAAAGAGAAGGGTCTTCCTAACGGTGTGTAATTTTCAAGTTAAGATCCTGCCCAATTAATATCCACCACAATACTAAATATGTAGATGTCGAAATTACTTCGCAAAGTTGATATACTTGTCTTTAATTGTGGCACTACTTTATTTTATTTTATGACGTCAGTTCTTAAATCTAATCATGCGCCCACGTAACGGTTGAGTATGATCTATTAATGTAACATCTCAATTAATTTTCATTTTAACGTTTACAAGTGACTGTCATCTTGGCCTTTGTTCTAAATAGTGACTTTAAAAATGCTATGAACGCAATAATATGGAAGGTTTCCACATACGCAAGAAAAAAACAACGTCCAACCAAATAAATACTCGTAAACAAATGATATTCCACTAGAAGAACACTGAGTTACATACAGCAGCAACAATTCAAACTTATAATTCTAATGTCTACACAATATATCTAATGTCTACCTACACCATATATAAATTATAGCAATAGAGTGAGCAAAAATGTATACTTAATTGTATAAGTTATTTCAAAGAGTAAATCAGTAACTACACTATTTGCGGTCAGATTTTCTTCGAAATAATTAAAAATATATTTTATCATCTATTTATTTTCGCATGCAATCAGTGTAAAACATGATTGCCTTACAAGTTGAACAAAACCAACGTAACGTAGTTGAAACTGGATATTAAGTACAGTGTATATTAGCCGCCTCAATGGCTCCGTTGGTAGATTTATCAACAGACATGTAAACCGATATGTTCAGGTACAACGTATATCTCATTCATTCTAAAGGATACAGACTGACACTTTTGTTTGGACCTAGGTCCCGTAGCTAAAACCGTCATGTATAAATTACTCACAACTGTTAACAAGTTTCAAGACCCCTGTGTAACTTGTCAGGATAAATCCTCATATCAACTTTTACTACAGTCATTGAATATTTAGAAATGGTTGTATCTCACAGTTTGGACCAACATTTCTTTCAATGACGTCACAGCTATCGCCATAACTTATCAAAGAAAACGTCAGCGCTTGGACATTTAATTTATTCAAAAATATCGTTCTTCTTTTTATTTCTCTCATAAACCCATCAGGAAATGAGATGATATAGCATTGTAACAGCGATTTATGCACCCTTGTCCGTCCGTATTGCCGACTGACCGTTCCAAGGCGGTAACTGTCGGGTTTGTTGTTGTTGTTGTTGTTTTATTTCGTTAAATGACTCATCACATATGTTGCCATATATTCTTTCTTTTTCAAATATCCAAATAAGTCATTGTTACCGGCAGAGGTCCTGCACAATGTTTTTCATTAATATAGATATTTGTGAACAGTCAAGCATAAATCCCCACTAGTCCAGGCAAACAGGTATTTCCTATCCGAGTGACGCAGCAGGGATATTAATCTTAATACACGAAGTGTGACTGTAAATAACGGAGTTAATTCCTTACTTGCGATTCGTTATGTACCAACAGTTTTCAGTTGATTGTTTGAGTGCCAAATTGGTAAATCTGTCCAAGGTCGCCCTGCATGATGATAATGATTATGTATAAATGAAACAAGCACATACGTGAGCTTATGAATGCATGCATTTATGTATATTATTATTATTATTACTTTGAACAGTACAAATAATATTATGAAACTGGTTGTTATTTTGATTTGGGCTGAACAAGTATTTTAACAAAACGATATGTATTTAGTATTCTTTGCACATGTCTAATTCGGTGGCGGTATTATACTGTGTATACAGTTTTAATCGCAACAGATTTAAACAATGTACTGAGTCTTTGAATTTGAAACATTCTTTACTAAATCATGTTTGATCAAGTTTCAATGTATTTAGATATAATTATATGTTTTAATAGAGGACAAAAATATGTTTTATCACTGTAACAAGTTTTCAAATCTAAGGTTAAAACACCTTTGTTAATACCTACCCTATACAATACAACCGATCACCGGTCTGGCAATCTGATCTAAGCATATGCGTCATCAGTTGAATCGTTAATAATTGTACAATGGGACAAAAGGATCTGAACACTTAATATTTGGCATCTGTATCTGCTTCGTTATTATTAAACGTTCTTCTCACTTAAAGGAAGTCTCTCGCTTATGTTGTATAGATTCTAGCTGTAGCTAATAATACAATGCTTCTCCCCACATTTGTTAAGTATGCTTTATCATTTAGTGTGCTAAATTAAAAAAAAAAATATAGGTTTTCATTTAATTGCGTGTATTTAAGAGACACATTAGGACGTGCGAGGTTCGAGTTGTGTTAATTCATTAAATTCAACTATTTTTAGTAATTTCCTAATTCCCCCTATTTTTTCTATATATAGTACATATATAAAATTAAATAGTATTAATAAATGTTCGTCCCCAAATCACTTTATGGATTTCCGTTAAACTTGAACAAAATCAGCACCAGAGTATTTCAAATTGGATCTTAAAGAAAATGTATGTCAGTCGCCTTGGACATTGCTTCACCTTACAATATAACATTCTACAAACAACAATGTCTATTTTCCTATGAAATGCAAACCGATATCTTTATTTACAACATATAAGGCAAAGTGTTAAAAACACAATGATTGATAAACCTGTACCGCCTCTACCTCAAGTCTAAAACTACACTACGTACAATAATCCAGGGCACCTTATCAAGAAGAAACCTGACATTTATTCGTCCGTTCTATAGCTATTGAATAATATCGGTCTTATTACTGCATAGTTTAGTTTGCTAAATATTTTGACGGTCATTGTCTGCATTCAACACCTTTCAATGGGGCCTTTATTAAATACTCTTGCAAGACGCGCTGGGATATACTTTTACTTATACCCAGTATATTCACAATACTTTGAGGAAAGGAGCCAGCCAATTATCTCGAATTCAGAATTAAATAAAAGGTTCCCATTTGTTTGTCTTCTGACTTTCTCTGAACTTCATTTCAAATCATCCTGGCATCCCACTGATTAGAGAACTACTTTTAAAGCTTAAGGAACTTTCTCGTAATAAGACTATTGTTTTCTGTTGGCTACCTAGTTATGTAGGCATCCGAGGAAACAACGATGCAGAGAAAAGTGCAAAGTCTGCTTCTGCCCTTATTAAAACATATCTTGGCATTGCACATACGTGTTTTAAACTACTTATAAATCGATGTATTTTAACCAAATGCATACAAGTTGGGACAATACTATTTATAACAAATTACACGTAATTAAAACTAACGTCGGTGCCAATGTCTCTGCTTGCAGAGAAAGTAGGCGGGAAGACGTAGATCTTACCCGCCGTCGCATTAGACATACTAGAATAACTTATTTCTATCTTTTAATTAGAGAAGTTCAACCTGAATGTGTTCCTTGCTAGGAACCACTGACGGTTAACCATATTTTAATAGAATGTATTGACACAGACCATATTCGCTCCAAGTATGTTAACGTCAGTAACATGTACGAACTATCTAAGACAGTATCCGATTTAAGTTTGTTTTCTTCCTAAATGAGATCGGTATTCTTAACAAGTTATTATTTTTAATCGGTTTGTTATAGTAACGTTACTAATGTTTATAATAGTTACTATGCTACGTTTTTTTATTTATATTTCATAATATTTTAACCTCAGAGACCTTTATGTCTACTTACATATTTCGATTTATACTCAATTTACATTAAACTGTATTCGGCACCGTCTGACCTATCTAGTGTCGGTGTATCGTAAAATCCAAAATAAAAATACAAAAAATGCATGAAAGATAAATCAGCGTGTTAGGCGTTAATTATACTAAAATGTGCACACATTAAACACATCGTGCTTCTTCTAAATTAAGAACGATTAGATTATTAATATGAAGGAATAACATAATAATTATTCATTTTGTTGTTAGCTAGTTCGGAACATACGCACTAACACATGTTAAACAGACCTGTAACATACTAGATGGTCACATGACTTATACAACAAAACATCGTTTAAGACATAATATAAATATTAATTAACGTTAAAAACACACACGAGGCTGTGGTATTTAGTATGCCATTCAAATTGGGCAGGTTTGGGGTATCAAATGTCTTACGGCGATTGAATTCGCTTGGCAGCAATCTAATCAGTGAGTAAATCATGAACCTTTTGAATAAATGAATGGAATATTGAACAAACCACAGTCTCAAAAACCAATATTTGTAAAGGTTTGAAATGTATAACGTTCAGCAGTCTGACAAAGAAAAGTATTGATTTGTACTTGTTAAATATTCTCTCTTATATAATGATAATAGCCATATATGTATAGGATTTCAATGTCATGAGTTAAAACTTTAGAACATGGGGATCCTTTGGAAAATATGATTGAACGTCAAATATTATTATGAGAATTTTATAATCTTATACATCTAGCCAAATTGCAAGCCTATATCCGTGAGACTCCTCATTTGAATGCATTCCCGTGAATATATTATTGTCATTTGATATATAGTATAAACATTTAAAATACCTTATAATTCTTGCATTCACTGCATCTTTGATCCATAACTGCTTAATAAAAGGCATGAACAACTGAGTACAGTGGTTGACTCGTTTTTATGCTACTTGATGTATCGGTAGTTTTAAGTTGATATTCTTAGTTTCAACTTGGTAAACCTGAGTCTTTCTGAATTATGAAACTACTTTTGTTCTGTGTCCATCAACGTTGTATTTAACAAACAACCTGCTTAGAAAGCACGCATTTATATATATTCTAGAATGATTGTCAATATATTTTGTGTTCACTTTTTATATCTTCCTTACAATAACTAGTTTAATATACACAATATAACTTACACATAGAATTATAAAACGGGTTGTTACTTTAAAACGGAGCGGTTTATTTTAACAAATCGATATGTACCTAGCAATGCATACATTTGGTCGGTGGTGTTTTATACTATCATGGCAGTTTGAATAGCAACATAATTGACAACTGTACTTAGTCTTAATATAAAACATTCTGGATCAGAATATGACGAATGTAATTATATATCCGGTAATATTTGTTACAATATTGTCATACTGAATTAACATGTTTAATGATTTATTTCACGTTTGCTCATATCGAAACATGCAACAAACCCTCAAAGAAACAACAGTACTTCAGTTATATTGCTACTGTATTCCAGTGTAAAGTAAATGCCAGTAGGTTATTTTGTAATTTGCAGTAATAGATGAGGGCTGCACAGTTAGACCAATGAACAAGATGCACACTTGATCGAAATAGCAATATATTCTAGTTAACAACATGTCCTGTTTTATGAAGGAATCGAACCAAAATATTTGGTGTAAATTAAACAGCTATAAATCTATATCTTATTTCTAACAGCTAACACATTATTCTCTTCGATGAACTGGACTCCCGCAGAATTACATTCTGTCAGGACGTCAGGCGATTGCAACGCAATCAGCCAATCCTAGTTCAACAGGTAATTAAGAAAAGATCCTATCAAATATTCCACAGATATCTAAATCTAATCTACCTCTACACAAAGGCAAACAGGGTAAATGTATATGTGACAAGTTGTCATTTTCCAAACGTGTCACATGACGTGTCCAGACCACCAACATACTTACTAATTACATTTCTGTTTATTGCAACGTTCATTTTCTTATCATATCTTATTATCATTCAGTTAAATATTACTTTATTCTGCTCTAGGGCAGATGTGATACTTAAACAAATCTCTTCAAATAACTAATTGGTTCGTCGCGTTGATAACATAATATGATAACCCATTATTCAACAAAGCCGTGTACCCTTGGTATAATATGGTTATATCAGAATTAAACATCAACACTGTTAAAATGACAGGCCTTATTTTATGAAATGGAAACATATCACAGTAAATATGCAATAATCTCACAGAGATTTAACAATTGAACACATACTAGCGCTAGTATGTTTACAGGCTTGTTTACACAACATTTATTACAATATTTTATGTAAATTCTTGTTTATTAAATAATTATGGCAGATGTTGTATGTAATATTTTAAAACATAAATGAAACACAAGTATTGACGCTTTTAATCATGAAACTAACGTTAATATTTAAGACGAAGTCTTTATGCTTATAACCTTACATGCTTTGATGCGGAACATCGCTAGGGATTGTAACGAAACTCAACTCATAAATACACCGTACAGAAGGTTGGTAGGGATTTTTACGTTTATATGAAATAAATGAGGCAACTTTTTAGTGAAGTTATATAATCAATATAATTGAACAGCGCAGTCAGTGTCATTGTACCACTATGGCATGTTTTCGATGCTTTCAGAAATTGTCTTTCTCAAAATATACCCACTCGATATTTAATCTTCTTTGTTCTTTGTTGACTTCGTCAGCTCTATTGAAAACTGCTCAATCGATCCCCTGGATAGGAATGATTATTCACCGCAGTGGTCTGCTCCATTGCGAATGTAAACCCTCCCACCTTAAAGGCAAGACTCCCCAGATAAAAACGTGTTAACATGAATATGTTTATCACATCCAAGGAATAACCAGCAGATTCTGACAAGTCATCGAAGAACCATGCATTATGTGTCAAATAAACATGTGTAATAGCACAGAGAGAAAACTGTTCACCGTTCGCTTTCAGGGTGAATGTTCTTACGACCAAGCTAACAAGCCCTCTTGTCCTATTTCTGTGCTCGACGTGGATTTAAAATGTCAAGCAGAATGAGCAATCAGAATAGCGTGTAAATTTAAGGAATATATTAGTCCAACAAATACAATTGTTTTCCTAATAATAATAATAATTGTAATAATAATAATAATAATAATAATAATAAAAATAATAATAATAATAATAATAATAATAATAATAATAATAATAATAATAATAATAATAATGCATACATAATAGTAATATCAAAATAATGCTTATAAGCATATCACTATCATTACATTATTATTAAGATTTATTTAAGAGGGTAAATCCTTTAACCATAGTCTGATATTTGTTTATGCCCTGTGTTTTGATGTATCCTAGAGACAAGTTAACAGTTCGTGCGTGACTACTTGCATACAAGGTGTAAACATTTAACGAGCGACGCAATACGTCGATAGTTCCCGAGGATGACTAATGTGCGATTAAGTCAAGGAAGCCATTTTAAATTACAATATGGGCACTAGTGGACATGTGGTTGATTTTACTGGATATAAGCCGGTGTTTTATGTTGGATTTGCAGGAAAATATTCTGTGCTGGTATAACGGACATTAAACTTGCTGGTTTCTGATGTTGACTGATTACGATAAGCCGTAGGAGAAGATTAAAGAAAAACAACAGAAAACTGTTGCTGGAGGAAGGACGTGCAGTGCAGAGGTTAACATTCCCTATATCAAACATTATGTATTTCGAAATTAATTTAAAGATGTTATGATAACAACAAATGTGTAGTAGTTCATATGTTCTTATGGTTAACGTTTGCTGAAAAAGACAAAAATGAGAAAACAATCATACACAGTGTGATTTTAAGTACAGTACATATCCTTATAAGTTGAATTTTATCAAAATGTCTTATATAAAACAGTACTTAAATAAATTTACTAAGCAAATGGATGCTGAGAAACAACAATATAAATGGAGATACATGCCTCAACATTTAGTTACCATAAAGTCGACCAGTAAGCTGCAGATACAGAGTAGTCACTGACACCTCACTTCTTACGAACTCATCAATATTTTTCTGTGAACTAAATAAACATTATCATTGGTCACACTTACAAAAAATCTGATATCTCTTCTTCTATTTAGCCCCTTTTTATAACAAGGTTATCCGTTGATTGTTACACGTAACTGGTTACATTTCAAATGGACACTGGATAAGCTATAAACTATACTAAATCAGTCAACCATTATTCCTTATCAGTAAAAACAAAATTGAGATATTACCCCAATAGGCCACAGGTGGTGTTCAGCAGAGATCATCACAGCATTCAGGTGACATAATTGAATGACCTTTTACCTTTACTCAGAGACGGTGCTGCTCAGAGGTTAAATTCACTGAAAATTTTTGGGTAATAGAAGTGTTGCTGCTGAGAGAGTGTTGCGGCTAACAGGTGCCTTTTGTTGAGGTTTCACTGTACATGTTTACATGTGAAAAACAGACAATATGGCGACTGCAAGTCAATGTAACGAGGGGTCAGTTAAATATATTGACGCGAAATGTTTCCCATGTACCGATAACAACAAAGACCAGATTGCGGATCATTATTGCTACGACTGTGAGAAACATTTGTGTAAGGCTTGTTTGGGAATTCATAATTCATTGATTCAAAATCACGCCGTAGTCCATGGAAATAGAGGCGACGAAAGTGAGCTTACAGAAAAATGTGAGAAGCATAAGAAGGAGTTAATAACTCTGTTCTGTCTTCAGCACAAAGAACTGATGTGCATTCAATGTCGCCGCCAGGACCACAGGTCAGTTACCTTAACATAACTTAGCAACGTTTTATATTTGCCATTAACAAGGTATTTCGTGTAAATGAAATGTTCATGATTTTTAACAAACATTTATGTTATTTCATTTTGCAATTCTTCATGAAAAAAATAATTTCTAGAATACCTGTTTAAATATAAGATAAGAACTTTTTCTTTAAATATTCGGGTCGTAATTTCAAAGCTTGTCTGGTAAGAATAACGTACCTTTTGGTGGTGAACATGGCAATTGTTAAAATGATAACAAAACAAAGATGTTTAAAAAGTGCAATAACTAAGCATTACTGATTTTTCTTTTCAAAAACACAAATATTTCCTCTTGTATATGCATTACATGGTCACATTTTTATCGTAACAAACTTGTATACTTGGTAATTATATTACAATACTGCTTTATTCCCATAATAACATAATTGAAGCTTGTATGTGCATGCGTGGCCAGTTCTTTACGCCGTAAAGCAATTTCTGCACTTAAGTTTAAATGATCGTTTTTATGATCATATCATAATCATTGCAACTTGTATGTGCATTGAATAGTCATTTTCTGAGGTCGTTACAAAACTTTGGCGTTTCGATTTCCTTGAACATGTCCGCTTCCTTAAGTCGTTAGCCGACTGTTGCACTTTGTTGGATAAACACGTCCTTAGGTACATTAACACATCTTTAGGATGTTATACAACTTTTGTACATTAAAGTTCAATTAAATGATCGACATTTATGATAAAAATAAACTATTTGTATCCCAGTTTATTATAACAAGATTATTATTATCCGTATTTTCTATACAACAGCCCAGTTTGAAACGTAACCGTTGTAAACCATTACATTGTTTTGTTATTCTCAGTTTTCGACAAAAAACTTTTGTGTGAACACAATCTTTAAACAGTCCATATACATTCTTTCTGCGCCATAGTAAACAGTTTACCATTTGACCAATTTTATTTGTATTTGCCTTTTTTAGTAAGGATGTAGAAAACAATAATGACCATATGGATGGAACAAACTCAAACAATAAAAGTACAGAAAAAATAAATGATCGGTTCAAGCATTTGACATTTCGGAACGACTAAAAAGATTATCATTTAAACATGTATTTTATGCTTAGGGGGCGCCTCTGACTGCTTAGCCTCTCACCGCTTTGGTTCGAGTCTAGTTCGGTTCGAAGGACTTAATGTGAGAAGCTGACTTGCGGTGCGCCGGTGGTTCTACCCAGACATATGTCTGGGATCTTCCGACACCAAAATGTTGCAAGTTTATAATAATGATCAGGGGTGGTCTCCGCAATGTATTTCAAAAGCAAAACCAGCGTTCATGCTTAATTATATCGGAATCGAAATAAACCAGTCGTGTGTAATGAAATAATCAATTTATGCGTATAACAACAGAATTTGTGACATACATGTTGTAGCCGTTGTATAAAATATATATAAATGGAAAGTACTGAAAAGATTCGAGTCAGCCAGATTTCGATACACCAACTCCAATGATTATTTCGAAACTGCAAAAGAATGGCAATACATATGTGTGTTTTCTTACATTGATGTTCATTTTGGTCACCAACTTTTTGATCAGCAGAATGACTAAATACATTTTCTGTTAACCTAACTATTCCAACATTGACACAAAAGCAAACGATACATGTATTTAAATAATGTGACAATGTGTTAACTATATGATAATACCACACTGCTGTTATTGTCAGAACCACATGTAAACTGGCCGTGTGCTGTGTGTGTTCTTGAATTCTTATTGTGCGCGTATATATTGCAAAATAGGTACAATTTAGTCCACTGTATGCATCTGTTACGTTATGTTTCCATTATATGCGAGTTTCCATGAATCCAAAATTAACATGATTGTTTAGTTGTATACACATGTTGTGTAAATCAACAAACGATTCTAACACCTTTTTAATCAGAGTCATGTTAGCCGTTATATAATATACTGGCCTAAACCAGTGTTCGTGGTCAAACATTTTAAGTTGACCCACGGTGTCAGCTGTTTTATATACATATATTTTTCATTATTATACATTATACATTATTGTTTATGGTAACCCGTATGTGATTATGCGTGTACATTTCTAACTTATAATTGTTTCCACTATCAGGCATCGTTTGACTTTAATTTAACTTTTATAACAGTTATCTATTATGTTTTTCCAGTAAAGTTCGTATGCCAAATAATATCATATAAGCGTTTCAATTAATCATTCTTGTGAAACGGCCTTTAAATCACATTAGAAACCTATTGATGTACTCCACCATTGTATTTCAGATCATGTAAAGACGTCCAACACATCCAGGAAACCGCCAGACAGCTTAGTGCTGATACAGATTTACAAGATGTTACTACACAACTGCAATCTGCTCTGAGTAACGTACAGGAATCAGTTGAAGCGCTGGATAATTATGCAGCATCTATACAAAACACTGGCAGTGTTTTTTTGAAAGAATTTGAAGAGAAACTGTTGTCCCTAAAACAGGAAATGAGAGAGAAAGCAAAAGGTGCCATCAAGAGCAAAGAAGACCAGCTTGCTGCCGATCGAAAAGATTGTGTTTTAGCTAAAGATGAGGTCAACCGATATTTAGATGATATTAAAAGTCCAAACCAATTTAAAGCCAATCTGTTAATCCTAAAGAAGAAGGCCCAGACAATAACGGAAACAGTTGATGCTCTTCATAACAAGTCAGACAGTTGGATTAAAGGACATCAGTTAAACATTACGGCCAACATGAAAATAATGTATCCCCTTAACGGCGCTCATTCATTCGTTATAGATGTCAGCGCTAAGGTAGTGGACATGAATTCATTTGGTACAGTTGGAGGAGCAGTAGATAGTCCACTGCAAGCGGCAGAAGGGAGAATAGGAAACATTCGAGAATCAAGAGAGAAACGAGGAGAATATCCCGAAGAGAGACCAGGAGAGAAACGAGGAGAACATCCAGAAAAGAGACCAAGAAAGAAACGCAAGGGAATTCCAGAAGAAGTACCAATAAACAAACAAAAACGAGTAGATGAGACAGTAAAGAGACCAGGAGAGAAACCATCAGTGGAGAAAGCAGCGTCTTTTAACGTCCTTATACCAGAAGATAAGAACGCGTGTGCTATCTATGGCTGCTGTAGCCTTAGTGACGGTTGCCTGGTGATAGCAGATAAACAAAACAGAAGACTGAAGCTAGTAGACCCTTCAAGCGGCACAGTAACCAAGTCCTGTGATACAAATGACGAGCCATGGGATGTCTGCTGCATTGGTCCACAAGAAGTTGCAGTAAGTACATGTGTCATGTCTCATTCGTGATTAAGCAGTGATTAAGCTGTGATGTATAACATTATTTAACCTATTAACACGCGCGCGTCTATTTATTATCATGTCTCAAACCACATTCTACAAAACGCTGTAATTTCAAGTGATGTGATTATAACGTAATAATACATGTGATTGAAATAAACTTGTACATATATATAATAACAAGATATTTCAACAATAATATAATTCAAATAAATGTAAGTCTTTAAAATTAGCATGTGGATACGTTTCATATGATGATTCTGTTAAAATGTATATCAATTCACACCATGCTCCAAAACAATCACATGGTCCAAAATGAAATCTGTGACATAATATACTGAAAGAAAAAAGTTTAGCAAGTTTTTCACACCTATTATTTTTTTCTTTTTGAGCTTTCGAATGAAGACGTTTTTATATGTAAATGATGTACTTATCGATGCTCTTTACACGTCTATTTTGTTTGTTCGAAAACCGTGTATTTTATCAGCGAAGCGTAAGAAACTTGAAAATCACGTGCAACGTAAGCACGGCAATTTCGGTAGCGTGTAGAGTCGAGTAATGTACCTCATTGTTTTGAGCTGTTACCACAAACAAAATAACCAGTTTAAAACTCGAAGAAATTCCAATGGGGCGTCGCCAAGGAATGACGTTAGAAGAACGTCAAAGAGCTGTAGGTATTCTCCACGCTGGTATGACGGCAAGAGCTGTCGCTCGGCATTTCAATCGCCATGAATCTACAATTAGTCGCCTTAGAAACCGTCTGAGGGAAACAGGACGAGTCAACGACAGACCCAGATCAGGCAGACCACGGAAAACAACGCCACGCGAAGACCCTCACATCACGACGCTTTCTCGACGTAATCGGTTTATGTCCAGTGGGAAGATAGCCCGAGATCTCATGAATACTACTGGGACTAGGGTGTGCCTCAGAACTGTGAGGAATAGGCTTCGCGCGGCAAGGCTAAAGGCGTGTCGGCCTTACGTCGGGATTTCGTTGACGCATAGGCATCGCCAGGAACGGCTCCAATGGGTTCGGGGGCATCGTCCATGGACACGCAGACAATGGAACAATGTGTTATTTACCGACGAATCGCGGTTTAATGTATCCTTCGCGGATGGCAGGATTCGAGTGTGGCGTAGACGAGGTGAGAGGCTCCACGCAGACAACGTTGTCCAACGAGATAGATACGGAGGTGGCAGTGTAATGGTTTGGGCTGGGATTTACCATGATGGTAAGACTGAACTCGTTACTGTGCCTGGCAACCTTAATGCACAAAGATACAGTGATGAAATCCTCAAACCTGTTGCATTGCCATTTATGCAGCAACATAACGTGGGGATTTTCCAGCAAGATAATGCCGCCCGCATACCGCGCGTCACACACAGGGTTTCGTACGTCGAAACAACGTGCAACTTCTCCCCTGGCCTGCAAGATCGCCTGATCTCTCACCGATTCAACACCTATGGGACCATTTAGGTCGTCGTGTAAGAGAGAATCATGACGTCGACGACGTGCTGGACCTTGAACGTGCTCTGCGAGTTGAGTGGGCCAGAATCCCTCTACGTGTTATCAGAAAGCTAATTTGTAGCATGAGACGTCAGTGTTTAGCAGTATTAGCTTGTAACGGGGGTCACACTAGATACTGAACTCCTTGTGAGTTTTGACGCCTTACCCCAAACGTCTTTCAGGCTGTACAGTGAGCTAAGGCAACAGGGTTTTGACAATTTATTGTTACAAACTAATTGAAAACTAAATGCTTTATTCAATTATGTACTTGGTTTAAGTCAAATTGGTATAGTTTCAATAAACCAGTGAAATATTTCCGAACTTGCTAAACTTTTTTCTCTCAGTATATTTTATATTTTATAGAGCATATAGTGTTCTATATTAAATACAAACTGATATAATAATAAGGCATGTTTCAATGGTATAATTAGTTTATGAATGTTATTATTAATTATTTGAAATGCGAGGTGTTTATTTAGTCAGTTGTTTGTTCATTTTGAAGCAATACTGTGCATCTACATTAAATACATAAACAGCCTGCCGATCATCGTAGCACACCCACGTCCGATCCATTCCGTTACACTTCATTCATCGCCTGTGGTATATTAAGTTCACTTTTCGGCGTTTCTGGTAATAATATTTAATTGGTCGCTTCATAATCCGATGAAGATTTAAGTCCAATGACATAGCTCGTTTCCTTCGATTGTGGCATTGGGCGCAGCCATTGTTATACTTCTAGTCTCCACTCTGATGTGTATGGATTTTTAAGCTGTATTATGATTGGCCAATTCTTGTTCTATTCAGTTCGTTAAGGCGACAGAAAATTTACCAATAAACACACGGTAGTAAAACGGAATAGTCGAGCGTGGGTATGCGACGATCCTTGCGGACTGTTTTTCATTATATTCAAATCACTTTCAATTATTTTATAAACTCAATTTTGCATATTATATGAAAGATATAAAATTAATTTAAACACGATGACCATACTACTTGGGTGTCTATGATAAACTTGATGACCGTATATTTTATCTACAGGATTATTTTGAAACAAAACAATTAATGACCAGTCATAGTGAATTCATCTAACACGTATCGATTTCTCATAAATCGAATTTTTAATCCGACCGTGATTTACCTGATGATATCTCGATTTTGTTTCTTGCCGTCGCCTTTTTACTTAACAGAAAATCAAAACAAGCATTGCCATGCCTCTGCATTTTTTGCGGATATACATGTAAACTGATAATTCTCTATAAGTAATTAATTGCTTTACCCATGTTAGATAATTACCGAAAACTAAAGATAAGATGTTCTACCACGCCTATTTCTGTAACATGTTGAGATCGCTTTATGTAGTAAGTGAGAAACTTCAATCTTTGGTTGTGATTGTGTTCACCAATATTCCGGCACATCGTTCAACTGATGATCGCGCAAATTCTAAGCAACTTTGTCATAACATTGAATCAACGCTCAACAGTAGGTATAATTATCACAGTTGGCACAACAAAATTGAATCAGCTGTTAAACAAAATTAAACTTCAACGTTAAACTAATTTTTATTTGATATCGGTCCGAGGATGTATACATTTATTCAACTTTACTTATCATGAAGGTCTATATTTTAATGTTAACACAACATTGTTACAATTTGTATAGAATAATTCGACAAATGGCAGTTTATTGCTTACAAATCAAAGAAAATGGTACTTGCCAAGTTACAGCTGGTATCCGACATTTCGGACCAATTTGAATTTCTACTTCAACCAGTTAAAATACTGGTACCGGAAATGATCAAGCAACATCCGTTGTATTGATGTCAAATGTAAAAAGTGACACAACACCCAACTTGTCATTACAATCAGAAATGTTCTACCATAATAATTAATATATATAATAGTAATGATATTAATCCGCCCTACAGTCGATAACTTTTTCAGCAGCAATCAACATCGTGCTTATATTTAAAAAATAGTGGATATGCAACGTTAGCTATTTTTAAACTAAGAAAACCAAGTGAACACTTACGTATTGTTATTTGGAACCCTATCTTACGACGATTTCTACAGTCAAAAAAGCTCGAGTTGATGCTTAATACTAAGGAAACTGCTATAATAATAATAACAACAACAACAACAACAACAACAACAACAACAACAACAACATTATTATTATCAAAATAATAAAAAATGACTTTCTTTGAAATAAAGTAAAGTAAATGTTATACTATTTATTTGTCATAAACTCGGGAGAAAATGCTCATGGACATACATCCTGGGCAACAAAGCAATACAAACTCGTTGGACTCATCCAACCACACACATATCACCACCCCTACCCCCATACCACCACCCCTAGCTGCCCACCCCATACCACCACCACCCCTACCTGCACATACCACGCACCTACTCCCCCACAACACCACTACCCATACCCGCCACACACACACCACTCCATCCCATGAGGACAACGGTTTTAGAGATGTCGTTTTAAAACTTTAAAGAAGGACGCATGTTGTCAGATGGTAGGTTATCTAATAGCTCGCATTGCGCATTGGTCTAGGTAAGCTAAAATTAGACTGCCTACAGAACAATGACCTCAGAATAACCTAGGGTACACCTAGCAATGTCCCAGTCAGCATTTTGGAACAACCGACCAGAATGTCACATGCCACTAAGGACGGAAGGGCATATAGTTATATTTTGGGCCAGATTCCGAAGGAAATCATCAAACCCAGTTCCTCGGAATTGGATACTTTTATGCAATAAAAAGCTAAATCAGTTGAACAAACTTTACCTGTTGAGCAACTGTTTCAGAAAAGCACAAATACATATGTGTCCCTCTGAGGTTGAGCCGTAGGTGCTCGTTGTTCAAGGTTACACATATCTACATCAATTAACAAAACAGATTACCGCATTCAAATCAGAGCATTTACATAATAGCAATGTAGCAATGGCACAATTAGACAACATCCAATCAATTTGGTTTTTAATATTGATAGATGGAAGCAAATATCAAAATACAGGCAGTGTTGTTTCTGCCTTGTTATACCTAGCCAAAATTAAACATGCACATTTAAAATCATAGATAAAACTTATATACACAGCAAAATCAAATTGCCATATTGCAGGCATTTAAATAGATATTAAGAAGGAAAAAATACATGTTATGCATTTAGTTTTTTTTGCATCACTCACGTCAATTAAATTGCAAATCTACACCCGTCTTCTAAAACATATTAAAATACTAATTCAAGACATTCAAAGAAGGGTCACACATTAAAACTATAAGTGTGACCAGCTCATGTAGAAACATAATAGAAATGCCTTCTATTTGTATTTCCACCTAAATACTAGAAAATTCAATATTTCGAGCTATATGTGTCTTTATCAGGGACAGGGTCAGATTAGATAAAAATAAAATACAATGATCCATATGAAGCTAAAGTAAGAAAAACATTGACTGGATGGACGCCCTGTTAAGTAGTATTAAATCTACTTATATATTACTAAAGTCAAAATGTTGAATGGTGGTGTAATCAGACAGGTCCATACCAGAATCGAACTGGTGATTCAACACAGAATCGCACCTGCACAGACCAAATGTCTCCAACACCTCAGTCCGACCACTATATGGTTGCAACTTAAAGGTATACACAAGTTAGTTGTGTTATAAGTATTCCTATTGCCACTATATAGTCTTAAAATGTCTCTATAACAATAACAAGTAAGGCTGAGTACCGGTTCTTGTTAGGATACAAATACTGGTATGCAGTGTTTCGTTGAAACACTGTTGTGGTCCTTTCACTATCGAACAAGTATCTAAAAATGCATTCTAACAAGTTGCTCGTTTATATTTTAATAAAATTCCCTGACTAATTATGCATGTATGATCACTAACATCTAGATATTTATCTAACTACTGTCCTGAAAATGTTCATCCCCTCCCCCCTCTCTCCCATTTTCACCCTTACTGCCCTTCTCCCTCTTTGTCATACATACATTCTCAACTTTGTTCATATTATCACATTTAAATATCTTTTTTATTCAATACAGAATACAGTTCTATCGGTTTATCAGGAGCTTTGTACTATTTCTGCCAACAATAACAAACTATTTTACTAGTGATCAAGTGTTTGACTAAACAATGTTAGTCTTTATATAATTTGGTAGCTGTAAGTTAAAGACAAGCCCTCTTCACATTCAATAAATTTAACTGATTCCACAATACCACATATGGTGACAGAAACGTGAAAAAAGATACATCATAGTAATTTATATTACGATAAAATATACACAAGATTGCGGCTAGTAGCTTGTTATTTATAGGCGGAGCATAGAATTAGACCAAGACACCGCCCGCATTGCATGGGAATTAAATCCGTTCATCACGTGATATTTACACTTGGGCAGCAAGCAAATGAAGGAACAAAACTATAAAGAACTTTACAAATGAATTTAGGGCTAACATATATCAACAGGTCCGCTCTGCCCTTTCTGCCTGCAGATCAAGCTGAGTCAGACAAGAGGTCCATGAAGGTCCTATATCGCTCACCTCACCCTTATGGCTATTCTTTTGACTGATCAAACTTCTTTGAACAATCTTTTTGACTCATCAAACTTCTTTGAACAATCTTGATACAAAGCCACCAAAGGAATACATCAACCAAATGTCAAAGCTCTAGCTCTTGTGGTTTCTGACATGAACATTTTCCTATCCTATATCTTAATTATTGGAACATGGCTACGCCCCTGGAGGCCATGTTTTGTGTAGAATCAAAATTACTGAATACTCGAACAGCTTTTCGTTTCCCCTTCCGAGAAAGTTTGGCTGAATTTACCAAGCGTTTTCTAAGGAGATGTCATTTAAAAATGTTGAGTGACACTAGATGGGGCGATCACAACATTTGAGAGCATAAACTCAGGTGAGCTAGAAAAAAGCCCTATTTATGTACCTAGAAGAAACAGATTGTACCAAAAACATTGAAATATAATTATATAGCATTGGATTTACAAACTACAATTTAACACTTTACACACTTTTCCCATGTTCATGTATCAAACATGTTCCACTAAATAAATCCACAATGCTAGTATGGCTTTAAAACAATTCCATAACGCGACGCATTGGACGATTTTAAATTTGGCGGTTAATAAAATTAAAATCTACTTTAAAGCAATACTACCGCTGTACTGTTGGAACCTGATTTTTATATAATTAAATGTATAATAAAGAGGAAAATTACATATTCTGAATCAATGGCACCTATTGGTAAAATAAGCAAATAAAACACACAAAACACATGCACCTTTTGACGCCAAGCAAATTTAATATAATCACCACAACACAATAAAATATTCCCGATATTAAAACATGGCATGTAGGATGTGGCATAATTTTATAACAGTACAGATTGGGACATGGCCGATGGACAGATTCCTCTTGAGGAGACATATAACTGCAGCAACCCCAAGTCTGTCACCATTTAACATTATCTATAATTAACAGAACTAAGACCATGATACAACAATAATATATTTCTTAGATGAAATATAACAGTTATATTAAACAATTGGCTATAACCAAAGGCACTGACTGATTCCTTCAACTTCAACTTCAACTTTATACTGCCAAAAGTCAATACTGACTACATAAGGCAGGCGCAAGTCCTGAACATTGACAATTTAAGACTAATAATTTAAAATATCAATTTAAAAAGCATAAACATTATTTAGGCCACTTGCAAATGCGGGTACAGTTGGGGCATCCTTAATCTCAGTCGGTAGTCCGTTCCAAAGTCGTATAGCCCGCGGAAAGAATGAGTTCATGTGGTGTTTTGTTTTTGAGTGGGGAATAAGGAATTTGTTGTTTCGTGTAGTTGTGAGATAACATTGATCGACATTGACCTGTTTGTTATGTATTTTGTGTAGCATTTTGAGACTGTCTTGAATTCTGCGTTGCTCGAGAGTAGACCACGTTAACTCTCTGAGCATGTTAGTGACACTGCTTGTGTAGTGGTAGTCATTTTGAACATACCTTGCGGCTGACCTTTGAACCATTTCTATTCTGTGTGTGAGGTGTTTCTGCCATGGGTGCCATATAGTTGAACAATATTCGACCTGGGGGCGTACATATGTTCTGTATGCAGCCTCTTTTAGTTGTTTGTTCTGTGTTTTGACATTTCGTCTGATAAATCTCAGACTGTTTTTGGCCTTGTTTGTGATGGTGTTTATGTGAGATGACCAATCGAGGTTACTACTGATAGTGACCCCGAGATATTTTGCGTGTTCTGTTGTTCTGAGGGTGGTGTCATGAAGTGTGTATGGGAAGATAACCGGTTTCTTTTTCCTGTGTATTCTGAGAACTTCACACTTGTCAGAGTTAAATTCCATTGACCATTCTTTTTCCCAAAGTTCTAGGTTGTGTAAGTCTTCCTGAAGACTTTGTGCAGATGCGTGTGATTTTATTGTGAGGTAAACTATTGTGTCGTCTGCAAACAGACGGACACGACTCCTGACACTTCCTGGTAGGTCGTTAATGTAGGCTAAAAGTAGACTTGGGCCCACGACCGAGCCCTGTGGGATACCAGAATGTACAGGGAGACTGTGAGAGACCTTGTTTTCGACTAAGACCTGTTGTGACCTGTTATGTAGGAAGTCTTTAATCCATGTGGTGATGTATGAGTTTACCCCCATGTGTTTCAGTTTGTGAACGAGTTTGTGGTGATCAACTTTATCAAACGCTTTACTGAAGTCCATGACAATGACATCAGTTTGCTGACCTTGATCTAAGTTGTCTGCTATTTCCTGTGTGAAGCCAATGAGTTGAGTCTCACAGCTGTGTTTTGACCTAGATCCGTGTTGCTGAGGGCAAAGTATGTTGTGAGTGTCAAAGTAATCCATCATGTTTGACACAATGATGTGTTCCATTAGTTTTGATGCTATGCATGTGAGTGATATTGGTCTGCAGTTACTTGGTTTTGACTTTGACCCTTTTTTGAATGCTGGTGTGATTATGGCATGTTTCCAGTCCTTAGGAACAATACCGGTGTCCAGTGACCTCTGAAATATGATTGTAAGAATTGGTGCTATCTCTGTGTGTAATTCTTTAAGCAGTCGAGGTGAGATCTCATCCGGACCTTGGGCTTTATTGGGGTTGAGTCCTGTCAATAGTTTGTCAACTCCTTGAACTGTGATGGTGATTGGTGGCATGGGTGGATGACCTAATTTAGACATTGAACTTTTTGCTATTTGTTTGAGGCTGAGTGGCGAAGGCTTTGAAAAGACTGATTCAAATTGCTTGTTGAGTATGTTGGCCTTCAACACTGGATCTGAGTGAGTTTGACCTTCAGAGTTTAGTGGTGCAATTCCTATGTTTTCTGTCTTTTTGTGTTTTACAAAGTTGTAAAACTTTTTCTTGTGACCAGGATCTTGAGTGTCAGAAAAGATAACTGATTCTAGGTATGACCAGTATGCGTTTCTAATCTGTTTTTGTATGGTTGACTTGAGATGTTTGAACTTTTCAATGTAGTGACTTTTGTGTGAGCATGACCTTTTCAGTTTTGTGTAGAGTTTGTCTCTTTTTCTTATGAGTTTGACTATTTCGTGTGTGACCCATGGTAGATCAGCTCTACCTTTGATTTGTCTTGATGGTATGTGTAGGGTGGATAACCGGTTGACTTCAGCTTTAAACATGTCCCAAAGGTGGTTTGGGTCTTTGTGTTTGTGAGTCGTGAATGTGTTTGTGAAGATGGCCAAATCTGTCTTAAAGTCAGACCAGTTAGCCTTCTTGTATGATTTGACCTGTCTTGGGTTTTGCTTGATGCGACCCCGTTTGACCTTGATTTCATGAAATACTATATCGTGATCTGATGTGCCTTATCCTGGTAACGTTTTAGTTTCATGAACTTGACTTGGTATGTTGGTGAGAAATAAATCAAGTATGTTGTTGTTTCGGGTGGGGATTTTGACCATTTGTTCGAGATTGTGATTTATCATGTTTTCAGTGAAAGTGTCATACAGTTCTTTGAATCTGCATGTGTCTGATGGTGACTCATTTGACCAGTTCATGTCTGGGAGATTAAAATCTCCAAGGATCCATATGTGGCTGTTTTGTGGAACTTTCACTACTGATGACCATAATTCTTTAAGTGACTGTTCGTCGTGTTCATGTGGTTTGTAGAATGAGGAGACATAAATGTCTTTTATGCCTGTGATTGAAATTTTTGACCATATTATGTTGCAGTCAGTCTTAAGTTCTGGTTGTTCATCACTTAAGAACTTGTTTGTTACCGCAAGGAGGACACCTCCGCCCTTGCCTGATGTTCTGTCGTCTCTGTATATTTGGTAACCAAGGTGACATGGGAATATTTCCGCTGTGTGAATATCAGGTTTTAACCATGTTTCTGTGAGGCATATAATATCAGGTTGAACTTGATCTATAACTTGGTGGAGTTCAGGAATCTTATTATTGACAGAACGACAGTTAATATTAAGGATTGTTAGTCTTTCTTCCGGGTTCAGTTTAGTAGGTTTAGTCCTTTTAGCTTTATTTATTTTAAGAGTAGAGCTCGCTTTTGGTTGAACATGATGCCTATCATTCCTCACTGGACTGCTTTGAGGATTAAAGTATTCAGGGGCGGTTTCTAAAGGAGTGAAGAAAGATTTAGAGCTTAATGTGTCCAGTGATTCTGCTAATGATGTAGAGTGGTTATGACTTCCACTAATACAAAACCAAGAGAAACTAGAATTTGATAGGAAGTCATAGGTTGTGTCCCCTAGTCCTTGGCAATCACAGTGATACCAAGTACTGCATGCGTCACACAAGATGCCCTTATCATTCCAGGTAACCTCCTTCTGACAAGTTCCACAGGGATATTTTGGGTTAGGTCCCGGGTTGGTCTCTATGTCGGACGTTTGGGTTGCTAGGAGACAGTGGAGAAATATTAGCGAGCATTTACTGTCAACGTTAGCTTGGTTTCGGGAAATTACCCTAATGGACCTTTTAATTGAAACCAAGGTGGATCCTAGTTGGGGTGATGAACAGTTTTGATCAGTATTTGTAACTTTATGTGCATATATCAATAAGAGAAGGGTGAGACAAGTAAATTCTAACTTCATTATTGTAAACAAACTAGACCGGAAGTGAACAAAAATGGCGGTTGATTTTTGACAGTTTTACTGGGGGTGGAAAAACCTGCTAAGTCTCGAGATAACCTTTACCTGCACCAAAAAACACGAAAAGTAGGTAAACTAGGATAAAAAGGGGACAAACCAAATCAAGTATACAAGATATTAACAAGCAAAAGATTTAAATAATTGAAAATTTAACACTTAGCTTTCGAACAAGACATTGTCGTTCCGACGCATGCGCATTCACTTCAAAGGCATCCTAGATCAAGTCGGGAGATAACGTATATAGTAATAATACAAACGATGCCCCACCCCCTCTGCCCCTCCCTACAAATCATTGTTGCACTACAAGTAGATAAGAAAACATACAAATAACAAAACCCCACTAAATGTATAGACATTGCCTATATTGTACTTAACAATATAAACATTAATGAAATGTAAATATTGTACTTATATCTATACATGTTTTCAGCTAATGTTTTGTCCCTTAAAGCCTTAAAGCATGAATGTTTTACTCTCTGTTCTGCCACAAGCATTTACGTTATGTATAATAATGGGAATGGTTTAGGGGCGGTCGGGTCTCGGGCGTCCAGACATGTTTAAGGAAAAATTGACATAGGACCCCTCCTCTTTAAAACTCCCCTTCCGTCATTATAAAAAAGTGCACGGTCATAGACAGATCCCTTCCAAACCATCTTTCATTTCTACACATGGACAAACTCAGCTTAAGATCCATACCTTAAAAACATAGCATTAAGGTAAATGAGGGGTAAACTAAGGGACCAAAGCTTTAAAACAATAAGGTGATTCTAGGGTTAATAATAAGCAGTATAATTTGTATTCACCTTATCACTAAATTAATTACCTACTGGCTCTTTAGCTGTTTAAGTAGGCAGCTGAAATCGGTTACCTGATAGGAGCCCACTTTCGACACTTTGATTAAAAATCTTTGTCATGCCTGGGCAACATGGCTGGGTCACAATAAAATATAGCTGTACGTGCTGACCCTTAAAAAAAACTGGTCATCATCATCATCATCATCATCATCATCCCCATCATCATCATTATCATCAGGCCCGCTGTATAACATTTACAATGACCAAATGCACACATCTATAAAAAGAGTCAGTGTTTTTGTTTTTCAGTCATACCAATGGCAAGTTATAACGCAGTGACAGTTTGCATTGGACTTAAACATTTCTTATAGCATTAATAATTAAATACTTATTAACATATTATTATCCATTCATGTCGGAAATAGTAGTTTGTACTTGAGTAATTAACTTGCGTGACCCATGTTAACATATAATGGCATCCATCCATTACAATTGTTGGACTCTGGTCACAGGCTAAATCCCCACCAAACCTTTCTCAGAGGCGGCATCGAGTTGCCAAAAGCATTGAAAATTTAATGGTATAATACAGCTAAAACTGTTTTAGGTCATATACCGACATACATTGTTCAACTTGATCCATGTCTTTGCAAAGATCTCTAAGTGGGTGGAGTAAAGTGAGAAAATAACCAAATTTCACTTGAACTTTTTTTGTCCTCAATTGACATTGTAAGTTCAATAAATATGAGTGGAGTATAAAGAAGATTGGGTACATTACGATGGTGTAACTGTCGCACTGTTGGTGCCTAATAAACAAATGACACAATGTTGCAGCCTCATAGAGGGTCATATTAGAATACAGATATATGTGCTGACCCATAAATAAACTAGTTATGCTAAACAGCTGTCTCTTCTTGGTGGATTCCATTAAGGATTCCATATGACTGCCACGTCCAGCTCTTTGAAAATACCGGGATCACCACTGTATCCGGGGTTTTCAATTGTTGGTTATATAAATCACTTAATTCTGGGCAGCAAATTCTTTATTTTATTTCCATATTACAAAAAAGCCAGGCTTGAATGGAATGGCCACCAAAGAAATATAGTATTAACTGACCAAGTAACATCCTCTGTTTAAAGTAGTAGAGAGCCCTACCCGGACCCTAATCAGTCACATATTAAAGGTGGCCTCCGACACTTTGGACCAAAAATATTTTCATTAAACAACATAATAAAAGATTGTTACCTGAACATATCTCGCAAAAAGATGTTTATTAATGTATGTATTTCCTATCTGAGCATATAGTTAGCTATTGCTAAACTAGGAAAACCATGTGGTCACTTATCTTTAAGCTCATCAATGTCATTGGCTGTGATGTCTATTTCAATCCGGAATCCCCAACGTTATTATTTATAGATTTTGAAAGGAATTAACAAACAAGTATTGAGTAACGTATTTTACTGCCCTAAAAATTGAGATACTGTTGACAATCGTCAATGCTTAAACTAAAGAATGATCTCTTTATCTGCAGAACTTTTGTTCAGATACCCCAAACAGAGGTCAGATATTGTAACATGTATTAGATATAGGCAAACTGTCGGATACCACCTTTAAGTAAAGAGTGTTCAAGGTTACAGGATAAAAACAGAATACATGTAGAACCTGTTATAACACTCTCAAGTACCACACTGTACCAGAGTGGACACTACAGACAGAACATACTGGATCTGGTAGCGCAATAGAACGTCTGCTCCAGGTACGGGATGCCCCGGATTTTGATCCCAGGCTGCGACATACCAAAGTCGTTAAAATGGTAATGGTATAGCTCCCGTGCTAACGCTCAAGCACATATAACGGTAGTTCCTCGATTGGTTGGCCCGGTGTCAGAATAGTTTGACTGGCTGTGATATCAGTGAAGGCTGCACTATATCTGCTTTAAGTAGACACCGTCTCCAGATAACTGAAATACTGTTGTTGTATAAACCCAATTAACAAACAGACAGAACAACACAGGACAGACACAAACACAGTAAACAGGTGATTTACTGATTCATTTGATTTCATAACAAAATAAGATCTGGACAAATAATAAATTTAGGAAAATGAACACAGGGTAACATAAACCTGCAAAATAACTTGCATAATAGAAAATAAGTGAAAATAAATTATAAATGTCACTCACATCAGCTTATCTGTCTGGATTACATACACATTTTGCGTTGTCTTGTGGTAGGTGTCACTGTGATAGAAATATCAATCAATTGCACGCATTGTCATCTTTCACTTTACTCCACCCACTGCGTGTTATATTGCGCTTAACTAGCCATGAAAGTGTTTTTTTTTTAAAAATCATTTTTGAGTTAATATCTCATGGTTTTGTTATTACTATAGTCCTAACTAAGCAAAATCTTTTTATTTTTTTAATTTGATCAACAAATAAAAATTTTATGCCATTTATAAGAAATGAAATTTATATTTTCATTCTGCCAAAAATGACCAATTTCTCCACACAAACAACCGCTTTACAAAAAAAAAGGGGGGGAGGGGCCATGATAAGTGAGGACTAGTTTCTGTTTTGAATTAACACAGAAGTACCTTATTTTAAATGTTTAAGCTTTCTAATTGATGCATTTTTTAAAATATATTTGCCCATTTGATACATTGCGGAATGATGGATTAATACCCCACCTACACTATTGTATTAGCCAAAATGAGTCACTTATTTATTAGAAAACTAAGGGTTTTTTTTTGAATATTTTGTGTTGATATTTACATTTTAAATGTTATTAAGATACTATTTGTTTTATTTTATGTGTTTTGAATAAAATAATGAAGGTTAAAATAGCTTATTTTGTTATAAAACATTCTCAGACTAGTTGGCAAGAGACACCACAACTGTTTGGACCATGACAAGAATATAATTCACAACCAAACATTTTGGTAGACTTAATAATAACAGTTTGACATTTGTAAAGTTTTATTTCAAACCACTACAGAATAATAGTCAGGTCCCCCTGTATGTAATCGTCTATTAATCGGTATGAGTATATGGCCTCGTCCCCAATGTATTTAACGTTGTACCACTTTGGATACCCTGGGACCTGTAACAAGTTTAAAATACAAAGAAAAATATTACATTATGAAGTATAAGACAGTCCAAGTATGACAATAGTGGCAATTAATAATAATAATGTGTTCAAACTACATGTATTATTATAGCTGTGTGGTATATTTCTAGATTAAACACTAAACCATGGTGCTATATTATAAAAATATTATCATGAAATAGGGAAGTTTTGCCAGGTTACTTTTACAGCAAGCTAAAGATGTTTTAATACATGCATTATTATATAAAGATGATGTTAGTAATCCAACAATAATTAGTGCATGCATTTGTGATACATAAAGCAATATCTAAACTATTACTAAGATCACACAATGAACATGAATGTATATAGCAAGGGACTACACAAAACTATTCGGTTATCATAATAAACTAACTTGTGAAATTATTTTCCCGTTAAACCATACACGTTCCCCATTCACCAACTGGCAATGCCGGATGTTCTGTCCGACAATAAGGGGGACAGCACTATCTGCATCATGTCGACGTTCATTCCTGAAGGCGTCCCTGACTAGAGCCTTGACGTTCTGGACCATGTCATCCATGGGTATCTTCGTGGGTTTGCCGTCCACAGTCCTTGACAAGGCATAGATGGTGGTATCCCTCACAGTTTGCTGCAATACATTTTTCCTAAAACGTAGTTGTGCAGAGAGTGCAGCTCGTTTGTCTTTAACAGTAGTAAGACGTTCAATGGCACTGTCAACATCCTGTTCTGACTGCCATAGTCCCCATAATAAAATTTCATCAGTCATAGCTTCTTTTCTTTGCATTCTTTTTCTCTGTTGGGCTTCACTCTTTTGCCGTGCAGCATTTAGCCTCGCTCTTCTCTCCTCTTCAATATCTTTCTTTCTTTCTGTAAAATTTCTTCCTCATTTTTTTAACATCATTGCGTGCTTTTGTCAGCAAATCTTCTTTCTCTTCTTTTGATTTACTTTCAATCCATGTTAGTGTTTTATTGTGGCAAAACAAAATGTATGACTCCGCAGCAATAAGTGTGACATTCGGTTTCTCCCTCAGGATTCGATCGAGAACACCAAAGACAGTTTCTGAAAACTTGTTATGGGTTGGTGTTGCCATGGTCTTGTCTCGTATTTCATCAGCAGGGTTGGCCCATATCTCACCTTCTAGATGATCGTTAAACAGACGTTTTGTAACACTATACAAAGCGGGGATGATAATTTTGAGAATAACTTCTACTTTGTCATCATATGTACTTTCCATCAGAAGGTTCTTCATATAAATTGATGACCTTAGTTTATCTTGGTCAACAAAGCTCAACAATGCTTTTCCTTTCATGAAGTCATGAGTGTCCAGATTCTCCAAGTACTTTACCACTTCCCTATACACAACACCAATATCAATTATGGTTGTATCAGTACGTTCAATTTGAGCCCACAGTGGAATGGTAATCAGTTCAGAAATACACCCAAGGGCCTTGCAACCTGCCAAATATTCCTCGGTGTTCAGGTCCGCTTTCACTGCCTGAAACAGGCGATTTTCTGCAGATATCTGTAGAAAACCTTTCATTTCTTCAGCAAGAAAGTGCACTGATGCTGCGCTACTGAACAAGATGTTGAAACGGTTACCTCTAAACCGTTCCAAGGGTACACTTCTAAGTTTGTGTTCTTTCAAAAATCATGTGTGTAAGTACTAAAGCTACCATGCACACCATTTTTTTCATCTCCTCCTGCTGCAAAAGCCTTGCATGCTGTCCGTATTAGCCTTGTTGCCCCTGGTTCTGAAACCTTATGGAAGCTCTTGTCGTGTATTGGTGGATTGATGTCGAATACAGACTTCTCATACTGCAACAATGCTGCAGATGCTGCCTCCGCCATATGAACTAATACATGTAAGGAGCAAAAGAAATTGCAAAGTTTTGTGAGTTGCGACTTCTGACTTTCATTAAATGACTCCCATGCTTCTCCTATCTGACCTATAACAATGTCACTTCTAAATTCTTCAAGCAGGTCATTAAATTTTACTTGAGTAGCAGCCCTATCCGACATTGTTGAAGCAATATTCACCATGATTTGCTCAGATCTCTTATTTTCAGTCACTGAAACGTCATCAATGTCAGACAGAATTTGCTTGAATGTCGACAACACAGTTTCGCTTCCTTTTGTAGCCATTTCTCTTACGCCAAGACACCAGGTCTTCCCCTCCTCGTCAGCTGCATGAAAACCTTGATATTTCTTGCCGAATTTAGATGTCTCGTCGCTCAAAAGACATGTATTCCTTTTCGCCGAGAACTCTTCTTCCAATTGTATATGTGATACCATAAGTCTTTGTACATTCATTGAATTAACAGTTGTCCGTGATGGTAATCTTGTTGCCTTTCTTTTCGCGAGCTTGAGGACAGTTTCAATGACTGGTGACACTTTACTTGAAGTAACATTATTCTGTAATAAGGAATACACACATTCCTGCATGTCAGACGTGTAACAGTTTTTATCAGTATTAAAAGTTTCTATATTCTCCTCTATCATTTCTCTCAACCAGTCATTCTCTGCTTCAATGGTTCCAACAGAGGCTCTCAGCTCATTTACATCTTTTTGAAGATTTTCAATTTGTGATTGTTTGGTCATGGAATCAGCTAACATACATTCTTTTTCTTCCTTAAGTTTAATGTTTTGTTTACGGAAATATGTCACCTTAAGACGAGTTCTCTTCAGTTCTGAACTTTTATAGCATTAACTGTCTGAAGATGTGCATTTATTTTTGTAAGTGTCACAACTTTAGTTTTCATTTCTTTTAAGTAAAGTTTCGTTCTATTCAAGTTTATTTTTTCAAACTTCTATTTTCAACATTTCATTTTCTTGTTTAAGTTGTGAAACTTCAGCAGACAAATCAGCAGCTGCATTCCTATAGCCCTGAAGACAGTCCGAATAAGACGATTTCGGTGCAGAATCTGTAATAAAATAATCTTCAGATGGCGACTTTCTAGGGTGATCATGCGACTTTGGTGCCTGATAATTCTCATTTTCGAAAGCAGCAAGTGATTCAAAAAAATTTTCAGAGTTGTTTAACTTCTTAATCTGTTGGTACTTTTTTTTCAGTCGTAATAATGAAGACTTTACTGACTGCAGATTAACTTGATTTTCATATAAACTTGCAATAAAAGTCACAGCGTCTTTTACGCCTTTTTTTTCTACTATTTCTAAAATTTGTTTGATTGTAATATCAGACATGTTTTCTATGTGTCAAAGTAGTTTAATTTAGTAGCAAGCAAAGTCTGGCAATATGTATCGTTTTTTGTCAGTTTCAGATACAGAATTTCAGTATACAGTAAGAATTTTGCCGACTGAAGTTCATCTGACTGAAACGGATTTTCAGTTTCTTTATCAATTAATAAGCCCCCTCTTTCAGCTGTGATCGTTGACTGCTCAACGTACACTGGTCTGTCATCGTCTGCAAGGGTGTTTTCTAAGAAGAAGGAATGGCACTCAGTAAGTTCATGATCATGTATTGTCCTGTCTATAGTTAAATTTCACATGCGAATTTATCAGTCCTTGTAGTGCTGTCTGGCATGATTTATCCCTCACCTGAAAAGTGTGCTAATGGTCTATCACCATGCTAACAAGGCTATCAAGAGTATTGCGCGTAAACCGGTAGGGGACTAAAAATGCTCCTTTTGATGCAAAAACCTATGCAAGTTTGCAGACAATTAATTGAAGTTAATAGACTGTAAAAAGAACAGAATGATTTCCCTTTCAAAACTATTACTAATCGTGTGTCACAATTCATTGCCAAAATTTGCTATAAAGTTTGAAAAAGTTCTTATTAACAAGAGGGTAAAGATGGCCCTGGATCGCTCATCTGAGTGCAGTTTAGCACAAAATGTTCTTTAGAGATTGTGGACTGATGATTGACAAAGTCAAAAATCTATTTTTACCTGTTGAGACCTAATTAGCCAGTGGACTGGAACCATTTATGTAACATTTTAAGAGACTCATGCACAGACAGACGGACGACGGACAAAAGGCGATCCTAATAGCTCACCCTGAGCTATGCTCAGGTGAGCTCAAAATATTGCACTTTAGAGTGGTTATGGGTTCAAGAAGCTGTCGACCCATCCAATAATATGTGATGTCTTTCAATGGTGCATACAAAGTAGGATATAATATTGAATTTAGGTTTTACTTTTTGAACTTTTATTTCTAAATGTGTTCATTTTTCAAGGAAACCATTCTGTTTGTAACCGGTTAAGGTGAAAATGGTTAATGTTAGAGGCTTATCTAAACTATGCTATTAAGGGTGACTATTAGGTGAGTATAAGAAGTACAAATTAAAGCTAGTTACATAAAGCAGAGATACATGCTTATTGTTATATATATGAAGCATAGAGCATGCCTTCTTATGAGGATTGCAGTTTAAAAATGAAATAACAAATTGATAAATAGAAAATTATTTTGATTCTAATGTTTGAAAAGATCTATTATTTTGTTATTTCATTTTGTGACGAGCTAAGCCTAAGCATTCTACAACACACAAGGTCCAAGAACTTACATAATCTTTAAATTTCTT
>CM017564.1:15549429-15602888 GCA_007844125.1 Sinonovacula constricta
TTTTTTCTTTTTGAGCTTTCGAATGAAGACGTTTTTATATGTAAATGATGTACTTATCGATGCTCTTTACACGTCTATTTTGTTTGTTCGAAAACCGTGTATTTTATCAGCGAAGCGTAAGAAACTTGAAAATCACGTGCAACGTAAGCACGGCAATTTCGGTAGCGTGTAGAGTCCGAGTAATGTACCTCATTGTTTTGAGCTGTTACCACAAACAAAATAACCAGTTTAAAACTCGAAGAAATTCCCAATGGGGGCGTCGCCAAGGAATGACGTTAGAAGAACGTCAAAGAGCTGTAGGTATTCTCCACGCTGGTATGACGGCAAGAGCTGTCGCTCGGCATTTCAATCGCCATGAATCTACAATTAGTCGCCTTAGAAACCGTCTGAGGGAAACAGGACGAGTCAACGACAGACCCAGATCAGGCAGACCACGGAAAACAACGCCACGCGAAGACCCTCACATCACGACGCTTTCTCGACGTAATCGGTTTATGTCCAGTGGGAAGATAGCCCGAGATCTCATGAATACTACTGGGACTAGGGTGTGCCTCAGAACTGTGAGGAATAGGCTTCGCGCGGCAAGGCTAAAGGCGTGTCGGCCTTACGTCGGGATTTCGTTGACGCATAGGCATCGCCAGGAACGGCTCCAATGGGTTCGGGGCATCGTCCATGGACACGCAGACAATGGAACAATGTGTTATTTACCGACGAATCGCGGTTTAATGTATCCTTCGCGGATGGCAGGATTCGAGTGTGGCGTAGACGAGGTGAGAGGCTCCACGCAGACAACGTTGTCCAACGAGATAGATACGGAGGTGGCAGTGTAATGGTTTGGGCTGGGATTTACCATGATGGTAAGACTGAACTCGTTACTGTGCCTGGCAACCTTAATGCACAAAGATACAGTGATGAAATCCTCAAACCTGTTGCATTGCCATTTATGCAGCAACATAACGTGGGGATTTTCCAGCAAGATAATGCCGCCCGCATACCGCGCGTCACACACAGGGTTTCGTACGTCGAAACAACGTGCAACTTCTCCCCTGGCCTGCAAGATCGCCTGATCTCTCACCGATTCAACACCTATGGGACCATTTAGGTCGTCGTGTAAGAGAGAATCATGACGTCGACGACGTGCTGGACCTTGAACGTGCTCTGCGAGTTGAGTGGGCCAGAATCCCTCTACGTGTTATCAGAAAGCTAATTTGTAGCATGAGACGTCAGTGTTTAGCAGTATTAGCTTGTAACGGGGGTCACACTAGATACTGAACTCCTTGTGAGTTTTGACGCCTTACCCCAAACGTCTTTCAGGCTGTACAGTGAGCTAAGGCAACAGGGTTTTGACAATTTATTGTTACAAACTAATTGAAAACTAAATGCTTTATTCAATTATGTACTTGGTTTAAGTCAAATTGGTATAGTTTCAATAAACCAGTGAAATATTTCCGAACTTGCTAAACTTTTTTCTCTCAGTATATTTTATATTTTATAGAGCATATAGTGTTCTATATTAAATACAAACTGATATAATAATAAGGCATGTTTCAATGGTATAATTAGTTTATGAATGTTATTATTAATTATTTGAAATGCGAGGTGTTTATTTAGTCAGTTGTTTGTTCATTTTGAAGCAATACTGTGCATCTACATTAAATACATAAACAGCCTGCCGATCATCGTAGCACACCCACGTCCGATCCATTCCGTTACACTTCATTCATCGCCTGTGGTATATTAAGTTCACTTTTCGGCGTTTCTGGTAATAATATTTAATTGGTCGCTTCATAATCCGATGAAGATTTAAGTCCAATGACATAGCTCGTTTCCTTCGATTGTGGCATTGGGCACAGCCATTGTTATACTTCTAGTCTCCACTCTGACGTGTATGGATTTTTAAGCTGTATTATGATTGGCCAATTCTTGTTCTATTCAGTTCGTTAAGGCGACAGAAAATTTACAAATAAACACACGGTAGTAAAACGGAATAGTCGAGCGTGGGTATGCGACGATCCTTGCGGACTGTTTTTCATTATATTCAAATCACTTTCAATTATTTTATAAACTCAATTTTGCATATTATATGAAAGATATAAAATTAATTTAAACACGATGACCATACTACTTGGGTGTCTATGATAAACTTGATGACCGTATATTTTATCTACAGGATTATTTTGAAACAAAACAATTAATGACCAGTCATAGTGAATTCATCTAACACGTATCGATTTCTCATAAATCGAATTTTTAATCCGACCGTGATTTACCTGATGATATCGCGATTTTGTTTCTTGCCGTCGCCTTTTTACTTAACAGAAAATCAAAACAAGCATTGCCATGCCTCTGCATTTTTTGCGGATATACATGTAAACTGATAATTCTCTATAAGTAATTAATTGCTTTACCCATGTTAGATTATTACCGAAAAATAAAGGTAAGATGTTCTACCACGCCTGTTTCTGTAACATGTTGAGATCGCTTTATGTAGTAAGTGAGAAACTTCAATCTTTGTTTGTGATTGAGTTCACCAATATTCCGGCACACCGTTCCACTGAAGATCGAGCAAAATCTAAGCAACTTTGTCATAACATTGAATTAACGCTCAACAGTAGGTATAATTATCACAGTTGGCACAACGAAATTGAATCAGCAGTTGAACAAAATTAAACTTTAACGTAAAACTAATTTTATTTGATATCGGTCTGAGGATGTAACATTTAGTCTACTTTACTTCTCATGAAGGTCTATATTTTAATGTTAACACAACATTGTTACAATTTGTATAGAATAATTCGACAAATGGCAGTTTATTGCTTACAAATCAAAGAAAATGGTACTTGCCAAGTTACAGCTGGTATCCGACATTTCGGATCAATTTGAATTTCTACTTCAACCAGTTAAAATACTGGTACCGGAAATGATCAAGCAACATCCGTTGTATTGATGTCAAATGTAAAAAGTGACACAACACCCAACTTGTCATTACAATCAGAAATGTTCTACCATAATAATTAATATATATAATAGTAATGATATTAATCCGCCCTACAGTCGATAACTTTTTCAGCAGCAATCAACATCGTGCTTATATTTAAAAAATAGTGGATATGCAACGTTAGCTATTTTTAAACTAAGAAAACCAAGTGAACACTTACGTATTGTTATTTGGAACCCTATCTTACGACGATTTCTACAGTCAAAAAAGCTCGAGTTGATGCTTAATACTAAGGAAACTGCTATAATAATAATAACAACAACAACAACAACAACAACAACAACAACAACAACAACATTATTATTATCAAAATAATAAAAAATGACTTTCTTTGAAATAAAGTAAAGTAAATGTTATACTATTTATTTGTCATAAACTCGGGAGAAAATGCTCATGGACATACATCCTGGGCAACAAAGCAATACAAACTCGTTGGACTCATCCAACCACACACATATCACCACCCCTACCCCCATACCACCACCCCTAGCTGCCCACCCCATACCACCACCACCCCTACCTGCACATACCACGCACCTACTCCCCCACAACACCACTACCCATACCCGCCACACACACACCACTCCATCCCATGAGGACAACGGTTTTAGAGATGTCGTTTTAAAACTTTAAAGAAGGACGCATGTTGTCAGATGGTAGGTTATCTAATAGCTCGCATTGCGCATTGGTCTAGGTAAGCTAAAATTAGACTGCCTACAGAACAATGACCTCAGAATAACCTAGGGTACACCTAGCAATGTCCCAGTCAGCATTTTGGAACAACCGACCAGAATGTCACATGCCACTAAGGACGGAAGGGCATATAGTTATATTTTGGGCCAGATTCCGAAGGAAATCATCAAACCCAGTTCCTCGGAATTGGATACTTTTATGCAATAAAAAGCTAAATCAGTTGAACAAACTTTACCTGTTGAGCAACTGTTTCAGAAAAGCACAAATACATATGTGTCCCTCTGAGGTTGAGCCGTAGGTGCTCGTTGTTCAAGGTTACACATATCTACATCAATTAACAAAACAGATTGCCGCATTCAAATCAGAGCATTTACATAATAGCAATGTAGCAATGGCACAATTAGACAACATCCAATCAATTTGGTTTTTAATATTGATAGATGGAAGCAAATATCAAAATACAGGCAGTGTTGTTTCTGCCTTGTTATACCTAGCCAAAATTAAACATGCACATTTAAAATCATAGATAAAACTTATATACACAGCAAAATCAAATTGCCATATTGCAGGCATTTAAATAGATATTAAGAAGGAAAAAATACATGTTATGCATTTAGTTTTTTTGGCATCACTCACGTCAATTAAATTGCAAATCTACACCCGTCTTCTAAAACATATTAAAATACTAATTCAAGACATTCAAAGAAGGGTCACACATTAAAACTATAAGTGTGACCAGCTCATGTAGAAACATAATAGAAATGCCTTCTATTTGTATTTCCACCTAAATACTAGAAAATTCAATATTTCGAGCTATATGTGTCTTTATCAGGGACAGGGTCAGATTAGATAAAAATAAAATACAATGATCCATATGAAGCTAAAGTAAGAAAAACATTGACTGGATGGACGCCCTGTTAAGTAGTATTAAATCTACTTATATATTACTAAAGTCAAAATGTTGAATGGTGGTGTAATCAGACAGGTCCATACCAGAATCGAACTGGTGATTCAACACAGAATCGCACCTGCACAGACCAAATGTCTCCAACACCTCAGTCCGACCACTATATGGTTGCAACTTAAAGGTATACACAAATTAGTTGTGTTATAAGTATTCCTATTGCCACTATATAGTCTTAAAATGTCTCTATAACAATAACAAGTAAGGCTGAGTACCGGTTCTTGTTAGGATACAAATACTGGTATGCAGTGTTTCGTTGAAACACTGTTGTGGTCCTTTCACTATCGAACAAGTATCTAAAAATGCATTCTAACAAGTTGCTCGTTTATATTTTAATAAAATTCCCTGACTAATTATGCATGTATGATCACTAACATCTAGATATTTATCTAACTACTGTCCTGAAAATGTTCATCCCCTCCCCCCTCTCTCCCATTTTCACCCTTACTGCCCTTCTCCCTCTTTGTCATACATACATTCTCAACTTTGTTCATATTATCACATTTAAATATCTTTTTTATTCAATACAGAATACAGTTCTATCGGTTTATCAGGAGCTTTGTACTATTTCTGCCAACAATAACAAACTATTTTACTAGTGATCAAGTGTTTGACTAAACAATGTTAGTCTTTATATAATTTGGTAGCTGTAAGTTAAAGACAAGCCCTCTTCACATTCAATAAATTTAACTGATTCCACAATACCACATATGGTGACAGAAACGTGAAAAAAGATACATCATAGTAATTTATATTACGATAAAATATACACAAGATTGCGGCTAGTAGCTTGTTATTTATAGGCGGAGCATAGAATTAGACCAAGACACCGCCCGCATTGCATGGGAATTAAATCCGTTCATCACGTGATATTTACACTTGGGCAGCAAGCAAATGAAGGAACAAAACTATAAAGAACTTTACAAATGAATTTAGGGCTAACATATATCAACAGGTCCGCTCTGCCCTTTCTGCCTGCAGATCAAGCTGAGTCAGACAAGAGGTCCATGAAGGTCCTATATCGCTCACCTCACCCTTATGGCTATTCTTTTGACTGATCAAACTTCTTTGAACAATCTTTTTGACTCATCAAACTTCTTTGAACAATCTTGATACAAAGCCACCAAAGGAATACATCAACCAAATGTCAAAGCTCTAGCTCTTGTGGTTTCTGACATGAACATTTTCCTATCCTATATCTTAATTATTGGAACATGGCTACGCCCCTGGAGGCCATGTTTTGTGTAGAATCAAAATTACTGAATACTCGAACAGCTTTTCGTTTCCCCTTCCGAGAAAGTTTGGCTGAATTTACCAAGCGTTTTCTAAGGAGATGTCATTTAAAAATGTTGAGTGACACTAGATGGGGCGATCACAACATTTGAGAGCATAAACTCAGGTGAGCTAGAAAAAAGCCCTATTTATGTACCTAGAAGAAACAGATTGTACCAAAAACATTGAAATATAATTATATAGCATTGGATTTACAAACTACAATTTAACACTTTACACACTTTTCCCATGTTCATGTATCAAACATGTTCCACTAAATAAATCCACAATGCTAGTATGGCTTTAAAACAATTCCATAACGCGACGCATTGGACGATTTTAAATTTGGCGGTTAATAAAATTAAAATCTACTTTAAAGCAATACTACTGCTGTACTGTTGGAACCTGATTTTTATATAATTAAATGTATAATAAAGAGGAAAATTACATATTCTGAATCAATGGCACCTATTGGTAAAATAAGCAAATAAAACACACAAAACACATGCACCTATTGACGCCAAGCAAATTTAATATAATCACCACAACACAATACAATATTCCCGATATTAAAACATGGCATGTAGGATGTGGCATAATTTTATAACAGTACAGATTAGGATATGGCTGATGACCAGATTCCCCTTGAGGAGCCATATAACAGCAGCAACCCCAAGTCTGTCACCATTTAACATTATCTATAATTAACAGAACTAAGACCATGATACAACAATAATATATTTCTTAGATGAAATATAACAGTTATATTAAACAATTGGCTATAACCAAAGGCACTGACTGATTCCTTCAACTTCAACTTCAACTTTATACTGCCAAAAGTCAATACTGACTACATAAGGCAGGCGCAAGTCCTGAACATTGACAATTTAAGACTAATAATTTAAAATATCAATTTAAAAAGCATAAACATTATTTAGGCCACTTGCAAATGCGGGTACAGTTGGGGCATCCTTAATCTCAGTCGGTAGTCCGTTCCAAAGTCGTATAGCCCGCGGAAAGAATGAGTTCATGTGGTGTTTTGTTTTTGAGTGGGGAATAAGGAATTTGTTGTTTCGTGTAGTTGTGAGATAACATTGATCGACATTGACCTGTTTGTTATGTATTTTGTGTAGCATTTTGAGACTGTCTTGAATTCTGCGTTGCTCGAGAGTAGACCACGTTAACTCTCTGAGCATGTTAGTGACACTGCTTGTGTAGTGGTAGTCATTTTGAACATACCTTGCGGCTGACCTTTGAACCATTTCTATTCTGTGTGTGAGGTGTTTCTGCCATGGGTGCCATATAGTTGAACAATATTCGACCTGGGGGCGTACATATGTTCTGTATGCAGCCTCTTTTAGTTGTTTGTTCTGTGTTTTGACATTTCGTCTGATAAATCTCAGACTGTTTTTGGCCTTGTTTGTGATGGTGTTTATGTGAGATGACCAATCGAGGTTACTACTGATAGTGACCCCGAGATATTTTGCGTGTTCTGTTGTTCTGAGGGTGGTGTCATGAAGTGTGTATGGGAAGATAACCGGTTTCTTTTTCCTGTGTATTCTGAGAACTTCACACTTGTCAGAGTTAAATTCCATTGACCATTCTTTTTCCCAAAGTTCTAGGTTGTGTAAGTCTTCCTGAAGACTTTGTGCAGATGCGTGTGATTTTATTGTGAGGTAAACTATTGTGTCGTCTGCAAACAGACGGACACGACTCCTGACACTTCCTGGTAGGTCGTTAATGTAGGCTAAAAGTAGACTTGGGCCCACGACCGAGCCCTGTGGGATACCAGAATGTACAGGGAGACTGTGAGAGACCTTGTTTTCGACTAAGACCTGTTGTGACCTGTTATGTAGGAAGTCTTTAATCCATGTGGTGATGTATGAGTTTACCCCCATGTGTTTCAGTTTGTGAACGAGTTTGTGGTGATCAACTTTATCAAACGCTTTACTGAAGTCCATGACAATGACATCAGTTTGCTGACCTTGATCTAAGTTGTCTGCTATTTCCTGTGTGAAGCCAATGAGTTGAGTCTCACAGCTGTGTTTTGACCTAGATCCGTGTTGCTGAGGGCAAAGTATGTTGTGAGTGTCAAAGTAATCCATCATGTTTGACACAATGATGTGTTCCATTAGTTTTGATGCTATGCATGTGAGTGATATTGGTCTGCAGTTACTTGGTTTTGACTTTGACCCTTTTTTGAATGCTGGTGTGATTATGGCATGTTTCCAGTCCTTAGGAACAATACCGGTGTCCAGTGACCTCTGAAATATGATTGTAAGAATTGGTGCTATCTCTGTGTGTAATTCTTTAAGCAGTCGAGGTGAGATCTCATCCGGACCTTGGGCTTTATTGGGGTTGAGTCCTGTCAATAGTTTGTCAACTCCTTGAACTGTGATGGTGATTGGTGGCATGGGTGGATGACCTAATTTAGACATTGAACTTTTTGCTATTTGTTTGAGGCTGAGTGGCGAAGGCTTTGAAAAGACTGATTCAAATTGCTTGTTGAGTATGTTGGCCTTCAACACTGGATCTGAGTGAGTTTGACCTTCAGAGTTTAGTGGTGCAATTCCTATGTTTTCTGTCTTTTTGTGTTTTACAAAGTTGTAAAACTTTTTCTTGTGACCAGGATCTTGAGTGTCAGAAAAGATAACTGATTCTAGGTATGACCAGTATGCGTTTCTAATCTGTTTTTGTATGGTTGACTTGAGATGTTTGAACTTTTCAATGTAGTGACTTTTGTGTGAGCATGACCTTTTCAGTTTTGTGTAGAGTTTGTCTCTTTTTCTTATGAGTTTGACTATTTCGTGTGTGACCCATGGTAGATCAGCTCTACCTTTGATTTGTCTTGATGGTATGTGTAGGGTGGATAACCGGTTGACTTCAGCTTTAAACATGTCCCAAAGGTGGTTTGGGTCTTTGTGTTTGTGAGTCGTGAATGTGTTTGTGAAGATGGCCAAATCTGTCTTAAAGTCAGACCAGTTAGCCTTCTTGTATGATTTGACCTGTCTTGGGTTTTGCTTGATGCGACCCCGTTTGACCTTGATTTCATGAAATACTATATCGTGATCTGATGTGCCTTATCCTGGTAACGTTTTAGTTTCATGAACTTGACTTGGTATGTTGGTGAGAAATAAATCAAGTATGTTGTTGTTTCGGGTGGGGATTTTGACCATTTGTTCGAGATTGTGATTTATCATGTTTTCAGTGAAAGTGTCATACAGTTCTTTGAATCTGCATGTGTCTGATGGTGACTCATTTGACCAGTTCATGTCTGGGAGATTAAAATCTCCAAGGATCCATATGTGGCTGTTTTGTGGAACTTTCACTACTGATGACCATAATTCTTTAAGTGACTGTTCGTCGTGTTCATGTGGTTTGTAGAATGAGGAGACATAAATGTCTTTTATGCCTGTGATTGAAATTTTTGACCATATTATGTTGCAGTCAGTCTTAAGTTCTGGTTGTTCATCACTTAAGAACTTGTTTGTTACCGCAAGGAGGACACCTCCGCCCTTGCCTGATGTTCTGTCGTCTCTGTATATTTGGTAACCAAGGTGACATGGGAATATTTCCGCTGTGTGAATATCAGGTTTTAACCATGTTTCTGTGAGGCATATAATATCAGGTTGAACTTGATCTATAACTTGGTGGAGTTCAGGAATCTTATTATTGACAGAACGACAGTTAATATTAAGGATTGTTAGTCTTTCTTCCGGGTTCAGTTTAGTAGGTTTAGTCCTTTTAGCTTTATTTATTTTAAGAGTAGAGCTCGCTTTTGGTTGAACATGATGCCTATCATTCCTCACTGGACTGCTTTGAGGATTAAAGTATTCAGGGGCGGTTTCTAAAGGAGTGAAGAAAGATTTAGAGCTTAATGTGTCCAGTGATTCTGCTAATGATGTAGAGTGGTTATGACTTCCACTAATACAAAACCAAGAGAAACTAGAATTTGATAGGAAGTCATAGGTTGTGTCCCCTAGTCCTTGGCAATCACAGTGATACCAAGTACTGCATGCGTCACACAAGATGCCCTTATCATTCCAGGTAACCTCCTTCTGACAAGTTCCACAGGGATATTTTGGGTTAGGTCCCGGGTTGGTCTCTATGTCGGACGTTTGGGTTGCTAGGAGACAGTGGAGAAATATTAGCGAGCATTTACTGTCAACGTTAGCTTGGTTTCGGGAAATTACCCTAATGGACCTTTTAATTGAAACCAAGGTGGATCCTAGTTGGGGTGATGAACAGTTTTGATCAGTATTTGTAACTTTATGTGCATATATCAATAAGAGAAGGGTGAGACAAGTAAATTCTAACTTCATTATTGTAAACAAACTAGACCGGAAGTGAACAAAAATGGCGGTTGATTTTGACAGTTTTACTGGGGGTGGAAAAACCTGCTAAGTCTCGAGATAACCTTTACCTGCACCAAAAAACACGAAAAGTAGGTAAACTAGGATAAAAAGGGGACAAACCAAATCAAGTATACAAGATATTAACAAGCAAAAGATTTAAATAATTGAAAATTTAACACTTAGCTTTCGAACAAGACATTGTCGTTCCGACGCATGCGCATTCACTTCAAAGGCATCCTAGATCAAGTCGGGAGATAACGTATATAGTAATAATACAAACGATGCCCCACCCCCTCTGCCCCTCCCTACAAATCATTGTTGCACTACAAGTAGATAAGAAAACATACAAATAACAAAACCCCACTAAATGTATAGACATTGCCTATATTGTACTTAACAATATAAACATTAATGAAATGTAAATATTGTACTTATATCTATACATGTTTTCAGCTAATGTTTTGTCCCTTAAAGCCTTAAAGCATGAATGTTTTACTCTCTGTTCTGCCACAAGCATTTACGTTATGTATAATAATGGGAATGGTTTAGGGGCGGTCGGGTCTCGGGCGTCCAGACATGTTTAAGGAAAAATTGACATAGGACCCCTCCTCTTTAAAACTCCCCTTCCGTCATTATAAAAAAGTGCACGGTCATAGACAGATCCCTTCCAAACCATCTTTCATTTCTACACATGGACAAACTCAGCTTAAGATCCATACCTTAAAAACATAGCATTAAGGTAAATGAGGGGTAAACTAAGGGACCAAAGCTTTAAAACAATAAGGTGATTCTAGGGTTAATAATAAGCAGTATAATTTGTATTCACCTTATCACTAAATTAATTACCTACTGGCTCTTTAGCTGTTTAAGTAGGCAGCTGAAATCGGTTACCTGATAGGAGCCCACTTTCGACACTTTGATTAAAAATCTTTGTCATGCCTGGGCAACATGGCTGGGTCACAATAAAATATAGCTGTACGTGCTGACCCTTAAAAAAAACTGGTCATCATCATCATCATCATCATCATCATCCCCATCATCATCATTATCATCAGGCCCGCTGTATAACATTTACAATGACCAAATGCACACATCTATAAAAAGAGTCAGTGTTTTTGTTTTTCAGTCATACCAATGGCAAGTTATAACGCAGTGACAGTTTGCATTGGACTTAAACATTTCTTATAGCATTAATAATTAAATACTTATTAACATATTATTATCCATTCATGTCGGAAATAGTAGTTTGTACTTGAGTAATTAACTTGCGTGACCCATGTTAACATATAATGGCATCCATCCATTACAATTGTTGGACTCTGGTCACAGGCTAAATCCCCACCAAACCTTTCTCAGAGGCGGCATCGAGTTGCCAAAAGCATTGAAAATTTAATGGTATAATACAGCTAAAACTGTTTTAGGTCATATACCGACATACATTGTTCAACTTGATCCATGTCTTTGCAAAGATCTCTAAGTGGGTGGAGTAAAGTGAGAAAATAACCAAATTTCACTTGAACTTTTTTTGTCCTCAATTGACATTGTAAGTTCAATAAATATGAGTGGAGTATAAAGAAGATTGGGTACATTACGATGGGGAAACTGTCGCACTGTTGGTGCCTAATAAACAAATGACACAATGTTGCAGCCTCATAGAGGGTCATATTAGAATACAGATATATGTGCTGACCCATAAATAAACTAGTTATGCTAAACAGCTGTCTCTTCTTGGTGGATTCCATTAAGGATTCCATATGACTGCCACGTCCAGCTCTTTGAAAATACCGGGATCACCACTGTATCCGGGGTTTTCAATTGTTGGTTATATAAATCACTTAATTCTGGGCAGCAAATTCTTTATTTTATTTCCATATTACAAAAAAGCCAGGCTTGAATGGAATGGCCACCAAAGAAATATAGTATTAACTGACCAAGTAACATCCTCTGTTTAAAGTAGTAGAGAGCCCTACCCGGACCCTAATCAGTCACATATTAAAGGTGGCCTCCGACACTTTGGACCAAAAATATTTTCATTAAACAACATAATAAAAGATTGTTACCTGAACATATCTCGCAAAAAGATGTTTATTAATGTATGTATTTCCTATCTGAGCATATAGTTAGCTATTGCTAAACTAGGAAAACCATGTGGTCACTTATCTTTAAGCTCATCAATGTCATTGGCTGTGATGTCTATTTCAATCCGGAATCCCCAACGTTATTATTTATAGATTTTGAAAGGAATTAACAAACAAGTATTGAGTAACGTATTTTACTGCCCTAAAATTGAGATACTGTTGACAATCGTCAATGCTTAAACTAAAGAATGATCTCTTTATCTGCAGAACTTTTGTTCAGATACCCCAAACAGAGGTCAGATATTGTAACATGTATTAGATATAGGCAAACTGTCGGATACCACCTTTAAGTAAAGAGTGTTCAAGGTTACAGGATAAAAACAGAATACATGTAGAACCTGTTATAACACTCTCAAGTACCACACTGTACCAGAGTGGACACTACAGACAGAACATACTGGATCTGGTAGCGCAATAGAACGTCTGCTCCAGGTACGGGATGCCCCGGATTTTGATCCCAGGCTGCGACATACCAAAGTCGTTAAAATGGTAATGGTATAGCTCCCGTGCTAACGCTCAAGCACATATAACGGTAGTTCCTCGATTGGTTGGCCCGGTGTCAGAATAGTTTGACTGGCTGTGATATCAGTGAAGGCTGCACTATATCTGCTTTAAGTAGACACCGTCTCCAGATAACTGAAATACTGTTGTTGTATAAACCCAATTAACAAACAGACAGAACAACACAGGACAGACACAAACACAGTAAACAGGTGATTTACTGATTCATTTGATTTCATAACAAAATAAGATCTGGACAAATAATAAATTTAGGGAAAATGAACACAGGGTAACATAAACCTGCAAAATAACTTGCATAATAGAAAATAAGTGAAAATAAATTATAAATGTCACTCACATCAGCTTATCTGTCTGGATTACATACACATTTTGCGTTGTCTTGTGGTAGGTGTCACTGTGATAGAAATATCAATCAATTGCACGCATTGTCATCTTTCACTTTACTCCACCCACTGCGTGTTATATTGCGCTTAACTAGCCATGAAAGTGTTTTTTTTTTAAAAATCATTTTTGAGTTAATATCTCATGGTTTTGTTATTACTATAGTCCTAACTAAGCAAAATCTTTTTATTTTTTTTAATTTGATCAACAAATAAAAATTTTATGCCATTTATAAGAAATGAAATTTATATTTTCATTCTGCCAAAAATGACCAATTTCTCCACACAAACAACCGCTTTACAAAAAAAAAGGGGGGGAGGGGCCATGATAAGTGAGGACTAGTTTCTGTTTTGAATTAACACAGAAGTACCTTATTTTAAATGTTTAAGCTTTCTAATTGATGCATTTTTTAAAATATATTTGCCCATTTGATACATTGCGGAATGATGGATTAATACCCCACCTACACTATTGTATTAGCCAAAATGAGTCACTTATTTATTAGAAAACTAAGGGGTTTTTTTTGAATATTTTGTGTTGATATTTACATTTTAAATGTTATTAAGATACTATTTGTTTTATTTTTATGTGTTTTGAATAAAATAATGAAGGTTAAAATAGCTTATTTTGTTATAAAACATTCTCAGACTAGTTGGCAAGAGACACCACAACTGTTTGGACCATGACAAGAATATAATTCACAACCAAACATTTTGGTAGACTTAATAATAACAGTTTGACATTTGTAAAGTTTTATTTCAAACCACTACAGAATAATAGTCAGGTCCCCCTGTATGTAATCGTCTATTAATCGGTATGAGTATATGGCCTCGTCCCCAATGTATTTAACGTTGTACCACTTTGGATACCCTGGGACCTGTAACAAGTTTAAAATACAAAGAAAAATATTACATTATGAAGTATAAGACAGTCCAAGTATGACAATAGTGGCAATTAATAATAATAATGTGTTCAAACTACATGTATTATTATAGCTGTGTGGTATATTTCTAGATTAAACACTAAACCATGGTGCTATATTATAAAAATATTATCATGAAATAGGGAAGTTTTGCCAGGTTACTTTTACAGCAAGCTAAAGATGTTTTAATACATGCATTATTATATAAAGATGATGTTAGTAATCCAACAATAATTAGTGCATGCATTTGTGATACATAAAGCAATATCTAAACTATTACTAAGATCACACAATGAACATGAATGTATATAGCAAGGGACTACACAAAACTATTCGGTTATCATAATAAACTAACTTGTGAAATTATTTTCCCGTTAAACCATACACGTTCCCCATTCACCAACTGGCAATGCCGGATGTTCTGTCCGACAATAAGGGGGACAGCACTATCTGCATCATGTCGACGTTCATTCCTGAAGGCGTCCCTGACTAGAGCCTTGACGTTCTGGACCATGTCATCCATGGGTATCTTCGTGGGTTTGCCGTCCACAGTCCTTGACAAGGCATAGATGGTGGTATCCCTCACAGTTTGCTGCAATACATTTTTCCTAAAACGTAGTTGTGCAGAGAGTGCAGCTCGTTTGTCTTTAACAGTAGTAAGACGTTCAATGGCACTGTCAACATCCTGTTCTGACTGCCATAGTCCCCATAATAAAATTTCATCAGTCATAGCTTCTTTTCTTTGCATTCTTTTTCTCTGTTGGGCTTCACTCTTTTGCCGTGCAGCATTTAGCCTCGCTCTTCTCTCCTCTTCAATATCTTTCTTTCTTTCTGTAAAATTTCTTCCTCATTTTTTTAACATCCTTGCGTGCTTTTGTCAGCAAATCTTCTTTCTCTTCTTTTGATTTACTTTCAATCCATGTTAGTGTTTTATTGTGGCAAAACAAAATGTATGACTCCGCAGCAATACGTGTGACATTCGGTTTCTCCCTCAGGATTCGATCGAGAACACCAAAGACAGTTTCTGAAAACTTGTTATGGGTTGGTGTTGCCATGGTCTTGTCTCGTATTTCATCAGCAGGGTTGGCCCATATCTCACCTTCTAGATGATCGTTAAACAGACGTTTTGTAACACTATACAAAGCGGGGATGATAATTTTGAGAATAACTTCTACTTTGTCATCATATGTACTTTCCATCAGAAGGTTCTTCATATAAATTGATGACCTTAGTTTATCTTGGTCAACAAAGCTCAACAATGCTTTTCCTTTCATGAAGTCATGAGTGTCCAGATTCTCCAAGTACTTTACCACTTCCCTATACACAACACCAATATCAATTATGGTTGTATCAGTACGTTCAATTTGAGCCCACAGTGGAATGGTAATCAGTTCAGAAATACACCCAAGGGCCTTGCAACCTGCCAAATATTCCTCGGTGTTCAGGTCCGCTTTCACTGCCTGAAACAGGCGATTTTCTGCAGATATCTGTAGAAAACCTTTCATTTCTTCAGCAAGAAAGTGCACTGATGCTGCGCTACTGAACAAGATGTTGAAACGGTTACCTCTAAACCGTTCCAAGGGTACACTTCTAAGTTTGTGTTCTTTCAAAAAATCATGTGTGTAAGTACTAAAGCTACCATGCACACCATTTTTTTCATCTCCTCCTGCTGCAAAAGCCTTGCATGCTGTCCGTATTAGCCTTGTTGCCCCTGGTTCTGAAACCTTATGGAAGCTCTTGTCGTGTATTGGTGGATTGATGTCGAATACAGACTTCTCATACTGCAACAATGCTGCAGATGCTGCCTCCGCCATATGAACTAATACATGTAAGGAGCAAAAGAAATTGCAAAGTTTTGTGAGTTGCGACTTCTGACTTTCATTAAATGACTCCCATGCTTCTCCTATCTGACCTATAACAATGTCACTTCTAAATTCTTCAAGCAGGTCATTAAATTTTACTTGAGTAGCAGCCCTATCCGACATTGTTGAAGCAATATTCACCATGATTTGCTCAGATCTCTTATTTTCAGTCACTGAAACGTCATCAATGTCAGACAGAATTTGCTTGAATGTCGACAACACAGTTTCGCTTCCTTTTGTAGCCATTTCTCTTACGCCAAGACACCAGGTCTTCCCCTCCTCGTCAGCTGCATGAAAACCTTGATATTTCTTGCCGAATTTAGATGTCTCGTCGCTCAAAAGACATGTATTCCTTTTCGCCGAGAACTCTTCTTCCAATTGTATATGTGATACCATAAGTCTTTGTACATTCATTGAATTAACAGTTGTCCGTGATGGTAATCTTGTTGCCTTTCTTTTCGCGAGCTTGAGGACAGTTTCAATGACTGGTGACACTTTACTTGAAGTAAGTAACATTATTCTGTAATAAGGAATACACACATTCCTGCATGTCAGACGTGTAACAGTTTTTATCAGTATTAAAAGTTTCTATATTCTCCTCTACCATTTCTCTCAACCAGTCATTCTCTGCTTCAATGGTTCCAACAGAGGCTCTCAGCTCATTTACATCTTTTTGAAGATTTTCAATTTGTGATTGTTTGGTCATGGAATCAGCTAACATACATTCTTTTTCTTCCTTAAGTTTAATGTTTTGTTTACGGAAATATGTCACCTTAAGACGAGTTCTCTTCAGTTCTGAACTTTTTATAGCATTAACTGTCTGAAGATGTGCATTTATTTTTGTAAGTGTCACAACTTTAGTTTTCATTTCTTTTAAGTAAAGTTTCGTTCTATTCAAGTTTATTTTTTTCAAACTTCTATTTTTCAACATTTCATTTTCTTGTTTAAGTTGTGAAACTTCAGCAGACAAATCAGCAGCTGCATTCCTATAGCCCTGAAGACAGTCCGAATAAGACGATTTCGGTGCAGAATCTGTAATAAAATAATCTTCAGATGGCGACTTTCTAGGGTGATCATGCGACTTTGGTGCCTGATAATTCTCATTTTCGAAAGCAGCAAGTGATTCAAAAAAATTTTCAGAGTTGTTTAACTTCTTAATCTGTTGGTACTTTTTTTTCAGTCGTAATAATGAAGACTTTACTGACTGCAGATTAACTTGATTTTCATATAAACTTGCAATAAAAGTCACAGCGTCTTTTACGCCTTTTTTTTCTACTATTTCTAAAATTTGTTTGATTGTAATATCAGACATGTTTCTATGTGTCAAAGTAGTTTAATTTAGTAGCAAGCAAAGTCTGGCAATATGTATCGTTTTTGTCAGTTTCAGATACAGAATTTTCAGTATACAGTAAGAATTTTGCCGACTGAAGTTCATCTGACTGAAACGGATTTTCAGTTTCTTTATCAATTAATAAGCCCCCTCTTTCAGCTGTGATCGTTGACTGCTCAACGTACACTGGTCTGTCATCGTCTGCAAGGGTGTTTTCTAAGAAGAAGGAATGGCACTCAGTAAGTTCATGATCATGTATTGTCTGTCTATAGTTAAATTTCACATGCGAATTTATCAGTCCTTGTAGTGCTGTCTGGCATGATTTATCCCTCACCTGAAAAGTGTGCTAATGGTCTATCACCATGCTAACAAGGCTATCAAGAGTATTGCGCGTAAACCGGTAGGGGACTAAAAATGCTCCTTTTGATGCAAAAACCTATGCAAGTTTGCAGACAATTAATTGAAGTTAATAGACTGTAAAAAAGAACAGAATGATTTCCCTTTCAAAACTATTACTAATCGTTGTCACAATTCATTGCCAAAATTTGCTATAAAGTTTGAAAAAGTTCTTATTAACAAGAGGGTAAAGATGGCCCTGGATCGCTCATCTGAGTGCAGTTTAGCACAAAATGTTCTTTAGAGATTGTGGACTGATGATTGACAAAGTCAAAAATCTATTTTTACCTGTTGAGACCTAATTAGCCAGTGGACTGGAACCATTTATGTAACATTTTAAGAGACTCATGCACAGACAGACGGACGACGGACAAAAGGCGATCCTAATAGCTCACCCTGAGCTATGCTCAGGTGAGCTCAAAATATTGCACTTTAGAGTGGTTATGGGTCAAGAAGCTGTCGACCCATCCAATAATATGTGATGTCTTTCAATGGTGCATACAAAGTAGGATATAATATTGAATTTAGGTTTTACTTTTTGAACTTTTATTTCTAAATGTGTTCATTTTTCAAGGAAACCATTCTGTTTGTAACCGGTTAAGGTGAAAATGGTTAATGTTAGAGGCTTATCTAAACTATGCTATTAAGGGTGACTATTAGGTGAGTATAAGAAGTACAAATTAAAGCTAGTTACATAAAGCAGAGATACATGCTTATTGTTATATATATGAAGCATAGAGCATGCCTTCTTATGAGGATTGCAGTTTAAAAATGAAATAACAAATTGATAAATAGAAAATTATTTTGATTCTAATGTTTGAAAAGATCTATTATTTTGTTATTTCATTTTGTGACGAGCTAAGCCTAAGCATTCTACAACACACACAAGGTCCAAGAACTTACATAATCTTTAAATTTCTTTCTTCTGGGGAACACTGGACTTGTGGAGTAGTATTCCACTTCTGGAGGTTGTGTAACATCAGAATCTGATTCTTGCCAGTCTTGGGCTATCGGACTTTCAGGCTGTCAGAAATATAATTTTAATACTGATCATCAAATATATTTTTAAACAAGCTCTGTCAGAGACAGAATATCCCCCGCAGACAGGTGCTCGTTTGTGGAAAAAGTAAAATTATAATTTGCCTATAAAGAAAATGGGAAGAAATCGATAATCCGTTTGTCTTGTTCTAAGTGTGTAAAGTTCAAATATACAAGTACAATGGTGAAACATACTAGCCTGCAATTTGTAATATTAACATTGAAAAGTGTCAAAATGAAAATAACTTGCATTTTGAATCATATTTAAATGATACACATACACAATCTTTTCATACAATGCAAAGTTATAGACTGGACATGTAGTGTAGTAAATTAATATATGAAATCTGAATGCATGACCTGACCTTTGCCACAGGCATGGGGATCGTTAGATGGTTCCTAAAAAGTTACATTGAAATCTGTTTATTAGTTACTGTGAAATAGCCCGGAAATGATAAAGTAATCAGGCTCCATAACTCTGTGTGAAATGGTCGGAACACAACATGCCGGTGATATGCATATCTCCTTATGGCATAAATAGTTTCTATAAAGTTTTGTTGAAATCTGTTCAGTAATTACCGAGAAAGAACCGGAAACAAAAATGTAATCAGGGGCCATAACTCTGTGATAACTGGTTAAACCGGAACATGCCGGTGAAATGCGCATCTCCTTAGGGTATAGATAGTTCCCGTAAAGTTTTGTTGAAATCTGTTCAGTAATTACCAAGAAATAGCTCGGAAACGAAACTCGGACGGAAAGACGGACAATGCCAAAACAATATCCCCCATACTGATTTCATTGGCGGGGGATAACAATATGTACTTATAATAAAAAGAGTGTTGAATTATTATATCAAGACGCAAACACTTCAACATTTTATTTACATGCAAATTATACACAAGGGTATTGAAGATCTGGCAGTCTGGCCCTGGGCAGTTTACTCAACCTTCCCCATGAATAACAGTCTGATATTTTATTCCATTTTTATAGAAACATTAGAATTAAGACCAGGTTAAAATCAGCCTGTCTTGAAATAAATATAATTTGTAAATAACCTTTTCAATGTTTTCCAAATCGTCAAATAGATCCTGGCTTGCATCGAACTCTGGTCCGTCTGGATCACTTGATGACATGCTCACATAGAATATCTCTGAAATTGACAAGACAGTAATACATTTCGGGATGAATATTGGATTGTACACATTCCAACTCCAAATCGAAAATCTGTGATGCGTGTGGTGGGGTAATTCAGTCATATCACAAATGAACTGTAAAACTTCCACAACAGTTTGTACAAACATATATACTAGGTATCTATGCAAAAGTTAATGAACTATTTACTGGACTATGAATTTACACATTGATCGCTCGTCTTCGAATTAAATGCAAAGTAAAATCTGCGAAAATGTGCACACTTAGTGACTTACCAACAGAATTTCTTCTAACACCGGAAATAACGCTTGTTCCCGCAACTACAGTATTGCGTCACGCCGAGAACGGGAACCAAGAACTACGACTGATAACTCGAATGTTGACTGGAGTTGCTTCCCTTGGCCATGTGCGGGAAAATAATTTTGAGGATCTCAGAGGGGTATTTTGGCTGTGTCCTGCTGCTAACTGCTATCATTTACATACAGAATCCCACGGTGATCCTCTTACGTAGTGTTTCCCGTAGCTATTTATAGCTGAACCAAGTTTCGTTTTCAAAACGTTTGCGTGTTTCATTGGGCCAAAAAATGCTTACTTTCAAAAGCATTTTTTTGGGTAAAATAAATCAGAAAATATTGAATTAATTAAATAAATGGACAGAAACAGACATTATTAACCAAGTTACACCAAAAAAATGGTATTTATGCATGCTTAAAGTATTTTTTCGAGTTTTTGTTTACATGACCTATTTATGTACGCACAGGTCAAAATGGCTCAAACGAGGACGCTGTCGGAGTAGAAGGCTATTTTTAAATACAATTATCTTTTACCTCGCCGACATTGATCTTGTTTTCAAGTACATAAATAGAAATAATAATTAATTCTTAAAGCAATGCATATGTTTTCAAACAAAAATAAAGGGGAAATAGTGTTTTTTCAAAGGATTTATTAGGTAAGGTTTAACATGGTGGCAGATAGGCGAGTATTGTCTATACAATACGCTTTCATCGCTAGCTTAACGTTGCATCTGCACGAATGTTAGAACCCCCTATATCGAACGAATTAAACAAAACAGAGTCTGCAAAGGGGCCCAAAACAAACAAGCACACACGTCCTGAATGAATTCTACCAAGATCAACCTTTATTGCAGCTGGAAACGTCTTAAATCCACCAAAATAGAGGAACACAATTCCGAAAAATCCACCAAACTCGCGACTTCAGGTGCGGTACTAGTAGAGTGCGAAAAGAAGTTGTGTTCGCGAAAAGAAGAAATAACTGCGAAAAGAACAACAACAAAAAAAAAATAAATAAATGAATATTATTGATTCTTTTATAAAAGAAAGATCAATAAAAAAACATAGGTAAACATGTTTCCACCACATTTAGTTGAGATTTATGCCGTGCGACGGTAATTTAAACGACCGAAAAGAACAAATAATTGCAAAAAAGAAGGAATATTTTCAAAAAATTATAAATTTACCGATTTTTAAAAATTCTTTATTTAAATGAAAGATCTGGAAAAATACATGAGAACACAATAATCGAACATATTTCATTAAGATTTATGTCGCGCAAGGGTAAGTTATTAAATTAAATTCGCTAAATTGACCGCCCGTAAGGAAGAAATGTCTGCGAAAATAGGATTTTTAAAAAAAACAACATAATATTCGATTCATCCCACACTACTATTTTTAAAGTTACCTTTCACAAAATTAATCAAAGGGCCTCAGAAGTAACGTGACTTATGGTTTTGTTTGTTTTCAGGGGCATGCCTAGGCGACTTTTGAGTATACACACTTTTCCTAGGGGGTCCGGGGACATGCCCCGCCCCGGGTTATTTTTTTCTCTCAATAGAACGCCGTAGGTGCATTCAGCGGGGGTGCGGGGTGCCGTTAAACAAGTAAATATGTCAATCAGTATTCACTATCGTTTGAAATAGTAAAGATAACCTGCTTTCGTTTGTCTTTATAAGTTTTCATGGTATATTACTGACAGACATATTAAAAATTAACAAACTGTCAACATAACTGATTTTATTTGCTTTAACATGAGTAATACTAATAAATCAAGACTGTATACAGATTTTTATTCGCTTCTTGACGTTATTATTTTTTAATGTTTGGAAGCAACTGTACGCACGAGCGTAGTACGTAAGGCCAGGCACGCCATTGGTTTTTAGCTCGCATGTTAATTATTTTGATTGAACAACATATGTAAAAATACATGACATAAGAACAGCATAATTTTGGTGCGTTTTAATTGACTAATATCAAGTAACTGACTTGTAGTTCAAAGGATGCAACATATAACAGAATATAATGTCAATATATACAATCAATAATAATACCAGCTTTTGTAATTGAGAGATAATGCGTAATTGAGGAAGAGTGAGTGATTTAATTTTAAATCCTAGGCTGAAAAATAAAATTTCCCAAAAGACAAAGCCTGGAGAGAGATAGACAGAGGGAGAGAGAGATAAAGAGAGAGGTATATATAAAGAGAGAGAGAGAGAGAGAGAGAGAGAGAGAGAGAGAAAGAGAGAGAATTAGAGAGGGGAGGAAGGGACAAAAGAACTGAGACAGGCCGAGAAAGAGACAGAGATAGAGAAAGAAAGACAGACGATGAGATAATAAGACATACAAAGATACAGAGAGGAAGTCATACAACGAGAGACCGCTAGACCGAGAGAGTCTAAGAGACAGAGACGACAGAGAGGCATTGCAGATAGAAAGAGAGAGAGAGAGAGAGAGAGAGAGAGAACGTACAAGGGGAGGAGCGGTAAAGAAACATAAGTACAGAGAGGCTCAAAGGAAAAAACGACATAGAAAAAAAGGTGAATATGAGGAAGCAACTGGAAAAAAAAAACAACACATTTTGATTAATTTTCTTTTTTGGATATATCGGGAAAATAAAAATTCAGCAAAAACATTGTGTAATTACGTTACATAAGAGACGTACATTTGAATCACTGTTTGCATACATGTACGCGGAAATGCCTGACTGAATTATGATGGCGACATTAAACTAGTTTATAAACCAGGACCTTCATTGATATCATGTTGATTTAAAGGTGGTAGCCGACAGTTTGTCTATATCTAACGCATATTGCCACCTGTTCTGTAAAATGTGTGCAAAATAGCTATTATTTCCAATTCTATAAATAAGCGTCCATTATTTCTAAATTTATAAATACACATGATGTGGATTTCAGCTTAATATAGATATCGACGTAAGAGCTGATTGTGCTGATCGTTATGTAATGTGATTTAAAAATAAGTGATCGCGTGGTTTTCTTAGTTTAAAAAAAAGCTAACTGTACAGCGTGGCTAGGATAGGAAATATCTATTTGTAATGACAAGTTGGGGTTTTATGCTTTATTTGTTACATGGATGTAGGGCACCGATAAACAAAATTCCAAGGGATCTTTTCAGGCAACGATAATTTATCTGGTTGCTTGGGAGAAATACAAATGGTTTAAAGTGTTGGATACCACCTTTAAAGAGTCAACACTGTATGTGACAAATCATATAGGCGCACTTTACTGTAAATAAGGTATCCTATACGCATTTTAAATCTATAAAACTAAGTTTACCATTAGATTGTCGCATATGGAGGTTGGCTGTGTGAAAAATGACGGGATAGTTTTTGTCCAAATCATTCAAAATTAACGAGAGTTTTGGCCCGGGTGAGCTTTTGTTCGACATTTATACACAGGTATTGGGACACGTGGTTAACCTGGACACGATATTTAGTTATAATTGTTTGCCATGTAATGTGCTTTAGAAGTCATCACAGCACACCATTTATAATATTAAAATATACTTACCACCCACTCAACCGCAGGAGTTGGACACCCTCTGCCCCACCCAACCCAGTGCGCCCAACACATCACCTTTTGGATCCGTGTCTGCGCTACACTTAATCTGTTGGAAAGGTCCAAACTTTAGAAGCTAACTTAACAAATGTATCGTTTGTGGGAAGAACCCATAACCATATATATAGAGAGATAACAAATCAATTTCTAATTTGACTTATTTCAAAAACCATATTCTTGGAAAGAAATGACTTAATGTATATATTAAGTTTTCATTAAAAACCACAACTGACTGCATGTATACTGAACTTGTATCATGACAGACGGTAGACAAAAGGCATTTGCACACTTGGTGCGCTAAGCAATGAATAAAACTCAAAATAAAAACATGATTTAGTACTCTGAAACTGCATTCATTGAACTTATAAATAATATTGCCGAACAAACGTTATCGCGTACATGTAAACAAACAGTTGTAAACATTCCATTCGTCTCGCGACATAATATGACGTCATAAATATTTGAAAAATATACAAGTTGAGCGTTCACGAAGTTATCCAGCAGCGTAAAATGGATTCTGTGAGGAGATCTTGTTGAAAATGTCTAAAGATATCGCGCTAAGTATATTTTTTAATATTTTGATAAAATAATACTTTTAAATACATGGATTTCTTTTGTATATTTAACTTTGATTCAAATACTGTTCTAAAGTCCACAAATCTATTATAGTTCTCTGTGGACGGCTCGATGTAAACAAATGCATTTGCACATTTTCTGAGGGTCTATTGTAAACTTCCATCTATAATCATGTACATAAAACGATAACTAGTTTCTGAATGTTTATGTTAGGTTATATATGTTATCACGAACAGTTTTACGTGTTACAGATAAATGTTCATTTATTTACATCTCTACATTTCAGACACAAATGGCAAATCTACCACATAGGCAGTCAGAACCAAGCAAGGAGGAAAGACAATCTCATTAAAACCATATCCTAATTTCCCTCATCTACTGTCCGTGATTAGGATCTGACTACATCGCATAAGAGGTCGTGTCAAAATGACCTTTGTGTAATTGAATATGCATAGACAAGTGCCCGTATTTCGACCAATGCAATCGCTCCTTTCAAAACTACTATAGAATCCTTCCCGATACAGCAGTCAACACATACCACTTTTTAAACCGCTGAATCAGCCATCCTTTCTATTGGCATGCATTAATTTTTACACATTTTGTTCAATCAACAATTTATCTATCGGTATCTACCATAACATTTCATAATTCCATTTTTAAGTAGAATACGAAAGGATTTTTAAAGCAACCCACTGCGAAAACGCTTTCGTTATACACCATGACAATTGCAGCGACCGACCGAGTTGTGAATGTATTTACCAGTGTTACTAAAATAAGGATTTCTTATTCAAAACTTCTTTTTGTTGGATGGTTTATACATATTTGTAGAGGTTATATATGTCTCTTTTGAAATATGTAAAGTTAAGTTTAAGAATGTGTGTAGATTGCATGCAATCACGAGTTAAACGCGACCCTTTACCATTAAAATTTTATAGCGTGTAGAACGTTGCTCGCAGTATACCACAAGATTTTGTTGCCGAGAATTTCATTGGCTACTGAAAAGGTCAATTTGAGGTGACCCGTAATGGGAAGTCATCAGATCCTATTACGCGTAATACTGGAGCTGATTTTAATGAGATTGGGAGGAAAGAAAGCATAACAGTTGTGTCGCTAGCAAGTTAAACGACCACGAAAGACTGACGTTTGCCATGTTACAAGCAATTGTTGACATTTTTGTTTTTAATATTTATCTACTCAATCTTTCTATATTTCCAGGTAGTTGTGTGGATGTTTATATTGTCGGCCATGTTTAGTCCACCATAAACAAACTGACAGAACTTCCCACACGACATGAACTTTCCCCTACGCTTATTTTCAGGTAGCATCATAAATAACGATTATAAATATAGACGTGTATTTTGTAACCAACACAATCTGTACATTTACAATGTTTTACTCTGGTCTACATTTCTGTATTTCCAGGTTGCCTTAGAAGGTTCTACCCAAGTCCAGGTGTACAACACCGAGAGTCTGACCAGGACACGAACCGTCGAGTTGGGACATGAGACCGTCAGGATCGCTTGTCATGGCGGACTGCTGTACTGTGCTGAGTGGCCGGGTACCTTGTACGTACACGATGTGAGTAGTGGCAGGAAGCTGAGGGAGATCTCCAGGGACACCGACGGCCGGGAACTGTTCTCTGGCATCCTACACATCGCCGTGAACAGTTCCGGCGACCGACTCTATGTGGCTGACGGGGACAGAGGTCTTGTATGTGTCGGCACGGACAGGAGGCGGATATTCTGTCTATCCGATCAGGATCTCGGACTGTCTGTAGCCTATGGTGTGACCACTGACCATCACGGTCACGTGTATGTTTGTGGAGGGGTCTCACACAACGTAGTCAAGGTGACTGAGGATGGTCACGTGGTAGGTCAGATATTGTCCTGGGAAGACGGGATCAAGTGGCATCCAGAGTGCCTCAGTTATGATGTGAGCAGGAGTCGGTTGTATGTCGGAGGTGAGAGTGATCAGCTTCTAATGGCGGAATGGAAGTAAAGTTTATATTAGTTTGAATTGATGTAACGTAAACATTAAATATTGCTGGACGTTTTGTTTTTCATTTGTGTTAATAATTTTTGTTGACATTTTATGAATTAGTGACTCGTTATAAATGTGGGATTAAATCAACATTTAAGCAAAACAATGTTACATCGACATTTTTTAGAAATAAAATGAAATTGAAACGTGTATTTAAAACTCGGTTCTTCTGTAAATATTACAGATATGTGTGTAGTTGATTAATTGTTGTATTTGCATTAAATATTTTATACAAACGTTCCTACAATTAATGTTTATTTAAATTCAGTTTGATGTTTTCATCTCAGTTCGCCATGTTTGTATATTTTACATCAACATCAAACAATGACGTCATTAATCATAACAATATGACGTCATCACACTCGGATAATACGTTTTCCCGCAAAATTAACAAAAAGACGCGACGTTATCAATAAATTACTACATTGCTGAATTATTTGGCATTCATATCAGATTTCTTCATAATTAAATGCATTTTCGATTCAAACATTCATAGTACTATTCGCATTTTATGTTTCGTGTCACATGTAGCGGTATGTACAAAAATACAAATAATGTCCCAAAGTTGTTATATAAACAATCACCAACCGATTTTAGATGTTATTTGGTTGAAACAATCGTAGACGTAACCAACAAGCTGTCAATTTTACTACATAGAGTATAGTATCTAGTTAGTATATAATATTTATAGCACATAAACTTCACAAACAATTAACAACTATGAGATGCGAGGCTCAGTTAGAATTGTGCATAACTGTTTTATCTACAGCAGATCAAATATCAGTGAAGATCCCTTATTAAGTTGATTAAGAAGATAAATGCATTGTTTTAAATAGATGTGACGAGTTTATATTAAAATCAAAATTGATCATGAATTTAGTTATACCGATTAAATATTGCATAAGTAGTTTCAGCTAGAGCATTCTTTTTATTTACGCGGAACTAGACTTCTAACATTTGTTTGACAATTAAAATATTGGTTGTATGTATGCGACACCCAACCCTCTTGGACTTTTATAGAATGCTCGTAGGAATGCCGTATACTTGATCTGACGTTAAATAAGGGACCAAATGCGATACGTTTTCAATAAATTTGATGAAGAAAAGTTTGGCGAAAAAGTAAAAAGAGGCGTTATTTATCTGTGATTAAACCATTGCTTCCCGAATAGGGCCTTTATGTTGATTAAACATATAAAATATGATAGCAATGAGTGTTACTGGATTTGTTAATTGTTGTTAGAACATAGCTTACTAGTAGATGTTTAGATAACTGGTACATCGAATAGAATATAATAATACCTGCACCTTATGTACGTGTATTTGAATGTAGAATGTAAAACCTGTGTTTGATAGAGATGTCAATATATATCTTGTGTTTGCTTTGTTTTTTCTTCTTTAAGTAGCTTAACTAATATATTTGTCTGTCTACGTAATAAATGTTTAATTTATGCTTTTCGTCATTCTGTCAGTGAAATCCCCATAACCTCCAAATTAGAAAAAGTATAGGTTCAGCTTTACATAATCCTATATTTTCCAAACACTAAATGCTGCTAGGGGTAAAGACAGTATTGTAAATAATAATTTGCATGAAGCAATGTCGGATAAATTATAATGTTACTGTACACTGTACAGGTTAAAACACTTTCTCTCTTTCTCTTTTCTCTATCTGTGTATCTGTGTGTCCCTCTCTTTCTGTATATATAATTATAATTTATTTATCCCGAATTTAGAGCGAGATTTGGAGGGTGGGGGGTTACCCCATTCAACCACCCCCACCCCGCCCCAGGGGAGTAATGTATTAAATAACTTAATATTTAGGGATTCAAAAATGTTTATTTGAATTTGCTTACTTTATAAGTATTTACATTAATATAAGCGGTAACTAGAGGAAATGGTAATATAATATCAAGACTATTTATTTTTACTCTCCTGATTGATATAGACATACATAAAGGAAAGATATATAGTTATGAGCAACACTCCAGGTAAACCAGACGTAAGGACAACGCTTAGTTGGATATTTGTTACAGCCCTGTCACTAATGTTATCCATTATTAATCTTTAAACATGTTTTCGATATTTAGCTCACCTGAGCACATCGTGTTGTGGAGGAGGTTGCGTAAAGTAATGGCTCTATTGATATCTTCTTGAATATTAAAGTGATTACTTTTATTAAACATAACACGGATTAACATTTAAAATGCACTTAAATTTTAAATTAGTAATAACTCCTTCCTGTCTGCATTCCAATGCTGGTGGTTTCTATCGACGAGTTATTTTTCAAAATATTCAAAAAGTTATTTAGGAAAGTATAACAGAAAGAAAATAATAATCAAATTTTAAATAACAATTGATGTAATCATGTGGCGAGTGTTATTATAACAATCTGATACTGTTTAATGAACATTTTATGCAGGCATTACACTTTGCAGATGAACATGAGAATGGCTGATCAAATAACATTTGGTTCATCCAATGATATTTACCGAACAAGTTACAGACATCTAGTTACTAGGTCGTATACACCAAATTCAATATCAGTCTGGAATTGAAACGGACTAATAACAAGTCGGAACCAAAACAACACATACAAAATCATGTCGGATATGCATACGGCCAATAGTTTTCCACAAATTTCAATACTAATAAGAATATATGACAAAGTCCTATGAGTATTGCAACATATACCAAACTCCGAAAAGCACAGAACAAAGGTATTTCACATGCACGCCAAGCAAAAGGTAACGACAAATCTGTGATGAGTAATTTAAGGAAAAGAGCAAACCCGACAGTTACCGCCTTGGAACGGTCAGTCGGCAATATGGACCGACTGGGGTGCTTAAACCGGTTTTACAGAGCTCTAACCTCGCACTTCCTGACGAGTTTCTCAAATGCAAGCAACGAAAAGAAAACGATCTATTTGAAAACAAAATGTCCATGCGCTGATATTTTCTATACGTTATGACGAAAGTAGTGACGTCATCGAAATATAATGTCCACATAGTGTTCAGAAAAGAAATATGGTATTATTTCTATTTGAAAAACAACACAAAAATGGTTGACCACAAATAAAATTAACTTTCTGAATCACGAACAAACATGACCAGAGACGAATAAATGGTTGTAGCATCCTGTTCATGTGAAGATGGAATTGAAGAACCAAAGTTCAATGTCCATCAAAGTAAATACATGTAACAATCCTTATAGGATGAATTGAATGACAACATAGATTACATGCACGGGGAGATTTTTTACGACCGCCACACTGCACAAGTAACATTGTTGTGATCATGAATAAGAATATATGACAAAGTCCTATGAGTATTGCAACATATACCAAACTCCGAAAAGCACAGAACAAAGGTATTTCACATGCACGCCAAGCAAAAGGTAACGACAAATCTGTGATGAGTAATTTGAGGAAAAGAGCAAACCCGATAAGTTATATTGTCTAATGTTTAATAACTTTAATAACTCCCCCGCAGCAATGGTTGTAAGCGACAAACGTCATGGCAGAAATGTATGGAACATAATACCATCATGGCAACAATGTATAGGGAATAATAACACTATGACAGCAATGTATAGGGAATAATAACACCATGGCAGCAATGTATAGGACATAAGAACATGATGGCATCAATGTATAGGGAATAATAATACCATGGCAGAAATGCATGTAACATAATAACATCAAGACAGCAATGTAATGGGAATAATAACACCATGGAAGCAATGTATAAATAATAATATCATCATGGCAGCAATGTATAGGGAATAATTACACCATGGCAGCAATGTATCGGCAATAATAACACCATGGCAGCAATGTATAGGACATAATAACACCATGGTAGCAATGTATGGGACATAATAACGTCATGGCAGCAATGTATAGGGAATAATAACGTCATGGCAGCAATGTATAGGGAATAAAAACACCATGGCAGCACATTATAGGGAAGAAATAAACCCATGGCAGCAATGTATAGGGAATAATAACATCATGGCAGCAATGTATAAGGAATAATAACACTATGGCAGCAATGTAAAGGGGAATAATAACACCATGCCAGCAATGTATATGGAATAATAACACCAAGGCAGCAATGTATAGGGAATAATAACACTATGCCAGCAATTTATAGGGAATAATAACACCATGGCAGCACATTATAGGGAATAATAAACCCATGGCAGCAATGTATATTGAATAATATCACCATGGCAGCAATGTATAGGGAATAATAACGCCATGGCAGCACATTATAGGGAATAATAAACCCATGGCAGCAATGTATATTGAATAATATCACCATGGCAGCAATGTATAGGGAATAATAACGCCATGGCAGCAATGTATAGGGAATAATAACATCATGGCAGCAATGTATAAGGAATAATAACACTATGGCAGCAATGTATAGGGAATAATAACATCGTTGCAGAAATGTATAGCGAATATTAACATCGTGGCAGAAATGTATAGGGAAAAATAACACCATGACAGCAATGTATAGGGAATAATAACACCATAGCAGCAATGTATAGGGAATAATAACATCATGGCAGCAATGTATCGGCAATAATAACACCGTGCCAGCAATGTAGAGGGAATAATAACACCATGGCAGCACTGTATATGGAATAATAACAACATGCCAGCAATGTATAAGGCATAATAACACCATGGCAGCAATGAATAGGACAAAAAAACACCATGGCAGCAATGTATACGACATAACAACACTATGGCAGCAATATATCGGCAATAATAACACCATGGCAGCAATTTATAGGACATAATTACACCATTGCAGCAATGTATGGGACATAATAACACCATGGCAGCAATGTATCGGCAATAATAACACCAGGGCAGCAATGTATATGACATAATATCACCATGGCAGCAATGTATAGAACATAATAACACCATGGAAGCAATGTATGGGATATATTAACGCCATGGCAGCAATGTATTGGCAATAATAACACCATGGCTGCAATGTATATGACATAATATCACCATGGCAGCAATGTATAGAACATGATAACACCATGGCAGCAATGTATAGGACATAATAACACAATGTCAGCAATGTACAGGGAATAATAACATCATGTCAGCAATGTATATGGACTATTGACATCATGGCAGCAATATATATGACATAATATCACCATGGCAGCAATGTATAGGACATAATAACACCATGGTAGCAATGTATGGGACATAATAACGTCATGGCAGCAATGTATAGGGAATAATAACGTCATGGCAGCAATGTATAGGGAATAAAAACACCATGGCAGCACATTATAGGGAAGAAATAAACCCATGGCAGCAATGTATAGGGAATAATAACATCATGGCAGCAATGTATAAGGAATAATAACACTATGGCAGCAATGTAAAGGGGAATAATAACACCATGCCAGCAATGTATATGGAATAATAACACCAAGGCAGCAATGTATAGGGAATAATAACACTATGCCAGCAATTTATAGGGAATAATAACACAATGGCAGCACATTATAGGGAATAATAAACCCATGGCAGCAATGTATATTGAATAATATCACCATGGCAGCAATGTATAGGGAATAATAACGCCATGGCAGCAATGTATAGGGAATAATAACACCATGCCAGCAATGTATAAGGAATAATTACACCATGCCAGCAATGTATATGGAATAATAACACCAAGGCAGCAATGTATAGGGAATAATAACACTATGCCAGCAATGTATAGGGAATAATAACACTATGCCAGCAATTTATAGGGAATAATAACACCATGGCAGCACATTATAGGGAATAATAAACCCATGGAAGCAATGTATATTGAATAATATCACCATGGCAGCAATGTATAGGGAATAATAACACCATGGCAGCAATGTATAGGGAATAATAACACCATGCCAGCAATGTATAGGGAATAATAACACCATGCCAGCAAAGTATATGGAATAATAACACCATGCCAGCAAAGTATAGGGAAAAATAACACCATGGCTTCAATGTATAGGGAATAATAAACCCATGGCAGCAATGTATAGGGAATAATAACATCATGGCAGCAATGTATAAGGAATAATAACACTATGGCAGCAATGTATAGGGAATAATAACATCGTTGCAGAAATGTATAGCGAATATTAACATCGTGGCAGAAATGTATAGGGAAAAATAACACCATGACAGCAATGTATAGGGAATAATAACACCATGGCAGCAATGTATAGGGAATAATAACATCATGGCAGCAATGTATCGGCAATAATAACACCGTGCCAGCAATGTAGAGGGAATAATAACACCATGGCAGCACTGTATATGGAATAATAACAACATGCCAGCAATGTATAAGGCATAATAACACCATGGCAGCAATGAATAGGACAAAATAACACCATGGCAGCAATGTATACGACATAACAACACCATGGCAGCAATATATCGGCAATAATAACACCATGGCAGCAATGTATAGGACATAATTACACCATTGCAGCAATGTATGGGACATAATAACACCATGGCAGCAATGTATCGGCAATAATAACACCAGGGCAGCAATGTATATGACATAATATCACCATGGCAGCAATGTATAGAACATAATAACACCATGGAAGCAATGTATGGGATATATTAACGCCATGGCAGCAATGTATTGGCAATAATAACACCATGGCTGCAATGTATATGACATAATATCACCATGGCAGCAATGTATAGAACATGATAACACCATGGCAGCAATGTATAGGACATAATAACACAATGTCAGCAATGTACAGGGAATAATAACATCATGTCAGCAATGTATATGGACTATTGACATCATGGCAGCAATATATATGACATAATATCACCATGGCAGCAATGTATAGGACATAATAACACCATGGCAGCAATGTATAGGACATAATAACACCATGGCAGCAATGTATAGGACATTATAACACCATGGCAGCAATGTATGGAACATAATAACACCATGGCAGCACTGTATATGGAATAATAACAACATGCCAGCAATGTATAGGGCATACTAACACCATGGCACCAATGAATAGGATAAAAATAACACCATGGCAGCAATGTATAGAACATAATAACACCATGGCAGCAATATATGGGATATAATAACACCATGGCAGCAATGTATTGTCAATAATAACAAAATGACAGCAATGTATGGGACATAATAACACCATGGCAGCAATGTATCGAAAATAATAACACCATGGCAGCAATGTATATGACATAATATCACAATGGCAGCAATGTATAGAACATGATAACACCATGGCAGCAATGTATAGGACATACTAACACAATGTCAGCAATGTACAGGGAATAATAACATCATGTCAGCAATGTATATGGACTATTGACATCATGGCAGCAATAAACATGACATAATATCACCATGGCAGCAATGTATAGGACATAATAACACCATGGCAGCAATGTATAGGACATAATTACACCATGGCAGCACTGTATATGGAATAATAACAACATGCCAGCAATGTATAGGGCATACTAACACCATGGCACCAATGAATAGGATAAAAATAACACCATGGCAGGAATGTATAGGACATAACAACACCATGGCAGCAATATATCGGCAATAATAACACCATGGCAGCAATGTATATGACATAATATAACCATGGCAGCAATGTATAGGACCTAATAACACCATGGCAGCAATGTATAGGACATAATAACACCATGGCAGCAATGTTTGGGACCTAATACCACCATGGCAGCAATGTAAGGGACATAATATCACCATGGCAGCAATGTATAGGACATAATAACACCATGGCAGCAATGTATAGGACAAAATAACAACATGGCAGCAATGTATAGAACATTATAACACCATGGCAGCAATGTATGGAACATAATAACACCATGGCAGCACTGTATCTGGAATATTAACAACATGCCAGCAATGTATAGGACATAACAACACCATGCCAGCAATATATCTGCAATAATAACACAATGGCAGCAATGTATATGACATAATATAACCATTGCAGCAATGTATAGGACCTAATAACACAATGGCAGCAATGTATAGGACAAAATAACACCATGGCAGCAATGTATAGAACATTATAACACCATGGCAGCAATGTATGGAACATAATAACACAATTGCAGCACTGTATAGGACATAATAACACAATGTCAGCAATGTACAGGGAATAATAACATCATGTCAGCAATGTATATGGACTATTGACATCATGGCAGCAATATATATGACATAATATCACCATGGCAGCAATGTATAGGACATAATAACACCATGGCAGCAATGTATAGGACATAATAACACCATGGCAGCAATGTATAGGACATTATAACACCATGGCAGCAATGTATGGAACATAATAACACCATGGCAGCACTGTATATGGAATAATAACAACATGCCAGCAATGTATAGGGCATACTAACACCATGGCACCAATGAATAGGATAAAAATAACACCATGGCAGCAATGTATAGAACATAATAACACCATGGCAGCAATATATGGGATATAATAACACCATGGCAGCAATGTATTGTCAATAATAACACAATGACAGCAATGTATGGGACATAATAACACCATGGCAGCAATGTATCGAAAATAATAACACCATGGCAGCAATGTATATGACATAATATCACCATGGCAGCAATGTATAGAACATGATAACACCATGGCAGCAATGTATAGGACATACTAACACAATGTCAGCAATGTACAGGGAATAATAACATCATGTCAGCAATGTATATGGACTATTGACATCATGGCAGCAATAAATATGACATAATATCACCATGGCAGCAATGTATAGGACATAATAACACCATGGCAGCAATGTATAGGACATAATTACACCATGGCAGCACTGTATATGGAATAATAACAACATGCCAGCAATGTATAGGGCATACTAACACCATGGCACCAATGAATAGGATAAAAATAACACCATGGCAGGAATGTATAGGACATAACAACACCATGGCAGCAATATATCGGCAATAATAACACCATGGCAGCAATGTATATGACATAATATAACCATGGCAGCAACGTATAGGACCTAATAACACCATGGCAGCAATGTATAGGACATAATAACACCATGGCAGCAATTTTTGGGACCTAATACCACCATGGCAGCAATGTAAGGGACATAATATCACCATGGCAGCAATGTATAGGACATAATAACACCATGGCAGCAATGTATAGGACAAAATAACAACATGGCAGCAATGTATGGAACATAATAACACCATGGCAGCACTGTATCTGGAATATTAACAACATGCCAGCAATGTATAGGACATAACAACACCATGGCAGCAATATATCTGCAATAATAACACAATGGCAGCAATGTATATGACATAATATAACCATTGCAGCAATGTATAGGACCTAATAACACAATGGCAGCAATGTATAGGACAAAATAACACCATGGCAGCAATGTATAGAACATTATAACACCATGGCAGCAATGTATGGAACATAATAACACAATTGCAGCACTGTATATGGAATAATAACAACATGCCAGCAATGTATAGGGCATACTAACACCATGGCAGCAATGAATAGGATAAAATTAACACCATGGCAGCAATGTATAGGACATAACAACACAATGGCAGCAATATATCAGCAATAATAACACCATGGCAGCAATGTATATGACATAATATAACCATGGCAGCAATGTATGGGACCTAATAACACCATGGCAGCAATGTATAGGACATAATAACATCATGGCAGCAATGTTTGGGACCTAATACCACCATGGCAGCAATGTAAGGGACATAATAACACCATGGCAGCAATGTATGGGACATAATAACACCATGGCATCAATGTAAGGGACATAACAACACCATGGCAGCAATATATCGTCAATAATAACACCATGGCAAAAATGTATATATATGACATAATATAACCATAGCAGCAATGTATAGGACGTAATTACACCATTGCAGCAATGTATGGGACATAATAACACCATGGCAGCAATGTATCGGCAATAATAACACCATGGAAGCAATGTATATGACATAATATAACCATGGCAGCAATGTATAGAACATAATAACACCATGGCAGCAATGTATGGGATATAATAACACCATGGCAGCAATGTATTGGCAATAATAACACAATGACAGCAATGTATGGGACATAATAACACCATGGCAGCAATGTATCGAAAATAATAACACCATGGCAGCAATGTATATGACATAATATCACCATGGCTGCAATGTATAGAACATGATAACACCATGGCAGCAATGTATAGGACATAATAACACAATGTCAGCAATGTACAGGGAATAATAACATCATGTCAGCAATGTATATGGACTATTGACATCATGGCAGCAATATATAGGACATAATAACACCATGGCAGCAATGTATAGGACATCATAACACCATGGCAGCAATGTATAGGACAAAATGACACCATGGCAGCAATGTATCGGCAATAATAACACCAGGGCAGCAATGTATATGACATAATATCACCATGGCAGCAATGTATAGGACATAATAACACCATGGCAGCAATGTATAGGACATAATAACACCATGGCAGCAATGTATAGGACAAAATGACACCATGGCGGAAATGTATAGAACATTATAACACCATGGCAGCAATGTATGGAACATAATAACACCATGGCAGCACTGTATATGGAATAATAACAACATGCCAGCAATGTATAGGGCATACTAACACCATGGCAGCATTGAATAGGATAAAAATAACACCATGGCAGCAATGTATAGGACATAACAACACCATGGCAGCAATGTATTGGCAATAATAACACAATGGCAGCAATGTATATGACATAATATAACCATGGCAAAAAATGTATAGGACGTAATAACACAATGGCAGCAATGTATAGGACATAATAACACAATGTCAGCAATGTATAGAACAGTATAACACCATGGCAGCACTGTATATGGAATAATAACAACATGCCAGCAATGTATAGGACATAATAACACCATGGCAGCAATGTATAGGACAAAATAACACCATGGCAGCAATGTATAGAACATTGTAACACCATGGCAGCAATGTATGGAACATAATAACACCATGGCAGCACTGTATATGGAATAATAACAACATGCCAGCAATGTATAGGACATAATAACACCATGGTTGCAATGTATAGGACATAATAACACCATGGCAGCAATGTATAGGACATAATAACAACATGCCAGCAATGTATAGGGCATACTAACACCATGGCAGCAATGAATAGGATAAAAATAACACCATGGCAGCAACATATCGGCAATAATAACACAATGGCAGCAATGTATATGACATAATATAACCATGGCAGCAATGTATAGAACATTATAACACCATGGCAGCAATGTATGGAACATAATAACACCATGGCAGCACTGCATATGGAATAGTAACACAATGGCAGCAAAATATCGGCAATAATAACACAATGGCAGCAATGTATAGGGAATAATTACACCATTGCAGCAATGTATAGGACAAAGTAACACCATGGCAACAATGTATAGGACAAAATAACACAATGGCAGCAATGTATAGGACAAAATAACACCATGGCAGGATTGTATAGGTCATAATTACACCATTGCAGCAATGTATATGGAATAATAACATCATGGCAGCAATGTATGGGAATCATAACATCATGGCAGCACTGTATAGGACATAACAACATAATGGCAGCACTGAATAGGATAAAATAGCACCATGGCAGCAATGTATAGGACATAACAACACCATGGCAGCAATGACTAGGATAAAAATAACACCATGGCAGCAATGTATAGGGCATACTAACACCATGGCAGCAATATATCAGCAATAATAACACAATGACAGCAATGTATATGACATAATATAACCATGGCAGCAATGTATAGGACCTAATAACACAATGGCAGCAATGTATAGGACAAAATAACACCATGGCAGCAATGTATAGAACATTATAACACCATGGCAGCAATGTATGGAACATAATAACACCATGGCAGCACTGCATATGGAATAATAACACCATGGCAGCAATCTATAGGGCATACTAACACCATGGCAGCAATGAATAGGATAAAAATAACACCATGGCAGCAATGTATTATAGGACATAACAACACCATGGCAGCAATATATCGGCAATAATAACACCATGGCAGCAATGTATATGACATAATATAACCATGGCAGCAATGTATAGGACCTAATAACACCATGGCAGCAATGTATAGGACATAATAACACCATGGCAGCAATGTTTGGGACCTAATACCACCATGGCAGCAATGTACGGGACATAATAACACCATGGCAGCAATGTATGGGACATAATAACACCATTGCAGCAATGTATGGGACCTAATAACACCATGTCAGCAATGTATGGGACATAATAACACCATGGCAGCAATGTATGGGACATAATAACACCATGACAGCAGTGTACGGGACATAATAACACCATGGCAGCAGTGTATAGGACATAATAACACCATGGCAGCAATGTATAGGGAATAATAACATCATGGCAGCAATGTATAGGACATAACAACACAATGGCATCAATGTATGGGACATAATAACACCATGGCATCAATGTACAGGGAATAATAACACCATGGCAGCAATGTATAGGACATAATAACATCATGGCAGTCATGTATAGGGAATAGTAACTGCATGGCAGCAATGTATAGGGAATAATAACACCATGGCAGTAATTATAGGGAATTATAACACCATGGCAGCCATGTATAGGGAATAATAACACCATGGCAGCAATGTATAGGGAACAATAACATCATGGCAGCAATGTGTAAGGAATAATAATCATGGCAGCAATGTATAGGGCATAATAACACCATGACAGCAATGTATAGGGAACAATAACATCATGGCAGCAATGTGTAAGGAATAATAACACCATGGCAGTAATTATAGGACATAATAACACCATGGCAGCCATGTATAGGGAATAATAATACCATGGCAGCAATGTATAGGGAACAATAACATCATGGCAGCACTGTGTAAGGAATAATAACACCATGGCAGTAATTATAGGACATAATAACACCATGGCAGCAATGTATAGGGAATAATAACACCATGGTAGCAATGTATAGGGAATAATAACACCATGGTAGCAATGTATAGGACATAACAACACCACGGCATCAATGTATGGAACATAATAACACCACGGCATCAATGTATGGGACATAATAACATCATGGCAGTAATGTATAGGACATAATATCTCCATGGCAGCAATGTATAGGACATAATAACTTCATGGCAGCAATGTATAGGACATAATAAGTCCATGGCAGCAATGTATAGGACATAATAACTCCATGGCAGCAATGTATAGGACATAATATCTCCATGGCAGCAATGTATAGGGCATAATAACTCCATGGCAGCAATGTATAGGGCATAATAACTCCATGGCAGCAATGTATAGGGCATAATAACACCATGGCAGCAATGTATAGGGCATAATAACTCCATGGCAGCAATGTATAGGGCATAATAACACCACGGCATCAATGTATGGGACATAATAACATCATGGCAGCAATGTATAGGGCATAATAACTCCATGGCAGCAATGTATAGGGCATAATAACACCATGGCAGCAATGTATAGGACATAATAACTCCATGGCAGCAATGTATAGGGAATAATAACACCATGGGCAGCAATGTATGGGAATAATAACATCATGGCAGCACTGTATAGGACATAACAACACAATGGCAGCAATGAATAGGATAAAATAGCACCATGGCAGCAATGTATAGGACATAACAACACCATGGCAGCAATGACTAGGATAAAAATAACACCATGGCAGCAATGTATAGGGCATACCAACACCATGGCAGCAATATATCAGCAATAATAACACAATGACAGCAATGTATATGACATAATATAACCATGGCAGCAATGTATAGGACCTAATAACACAATGGCAGCAATGTATAGGACAAAATAACACCATGGCAGCAATGTATAGAACATTATAACACCATGGCAGCAATGTATGGAACATAATAACACCATGGCAGCACTGCATTTGGAATAATAACACCATGGCAGCAATCTATAGGGCATACTAACACCATGGCAGCAATGAATAGGATAAAAATAACACCATGGCAGCAATGTATTATAGGACATAACAACACCATGGCAGCAATATATCGGCAATAATAACACCATGGCAGCAATGTATATGACATAATATAACCATGGCAGCAATGTATAGGACCTAATAACACCATGGCAGCAATGTATAGGACATAATAACACCATGGCAGCAATGTTTGGGACCTAATACCACCATGGCAGCAATGTAAGGGACATAATAACACCATGGCAGCAATGTATGGGACATAATAACACCATGGCAGCAATGTATGGGACCTAATAACACCATGTCAGCAATGTATGGGACATAATAACACAATGGCAGCAATGTATGGGACATAATAACACCATGACAGCAGTGTACGGGACATAATAACACCATGGCAGCAGTGTATAGGACATAATAACACCATGGCAGCAATGTATAGGGAATAATAACATCATGGCAGCAATGTATAGGACATAACAACACCATGGCATCAATGTATGGGACATAATAACACCATGGCATCAATGTACAGGGAATAATAACACCATGGCAGCAATGTATAGGACATAATAACATCATGGCAGTAATGTATAGGGAATAGTAACTGCATGGCAGCAATGTATAGGGAATAATAACACCATGGCAGTAATTATAGGGAATTATAACACCATGGCAGCCATGTATAGGGAATAATAACACCATGGCAGCAATGTATAGGGAACAATAACATCATGGCAGCAATGTGTAAGGAATAATAATCATGGCAGCAATGTATAGGGCATAATAACACCATGACAGCAATGTATAGGGAACAATAACATCATGGCAGCAATGTGTAAGGAATAATAACACCATGGCAGTAATTATAGGACATAATAACACCATGGCAGCAATGTATAGGGAATAATAACACCATGGCAGCAATGTATAGGGAAACAATAACCATCATGGCAGCACTGTGTAAGGAATAATAACACCATGGCAGTAATTATAGGAACATAATAACACCATGGTAGCAATGTATAGGACATAACAACACCACGGCATCAATGTATAGAACATAATAACACCACGGCATCAATGTATGGGACATAATAACATCATGGCAGTAATGTATAGGACATAATATCTCCATGGCAGCAATGTATAGGACATAATAACTTCATGGCAGCAATGTATAGGACATAATAAGTCCATGGCAGCAATGTATAGGACATAATAACTCCATGGCAGCAATGTATAGGGCATAATAACTTCATGGCAGCAATGTATAGGACATAATAAGTCCATGGCAGCAATGTATAGGGCATAATAACACCATGGCAGCAATGTATAGAACATAATAACTCCATGGCAGCAATGTATAGGGAATAATAACACCATGGGCAGCAATGGATATGTAATAATAACACCATGGCAGCAATGTATAGGGAATAATAACACTATGGCAGCAATGTATAGGGATTAATAACATCATGGCAGCAATGTATAGGACATAATAACACCATGCCAGCAATGTATAGGGAATAATAACTTCATGGCAGCAATGTATAGGACATAATAAGTCCATGGCAGCAATGTATAGGGCATAATAACACCATGGCAGCAATGTATAGAACATAATAACTCCATGGCAGCAATGTATAGGGAATAATAACACCATGGGCAGCAATGGATATGTAATAATAACACCATGGCAGCAATGTATAGGGAATAATAACACTATGGCAGCAATGTATAGGGATTAATAACATCATGGCAGCAATGTATAGGACATAATAACACCATGCCAGCAATGTATAGGGAATAATAACACCATGGCAGCAATGTATAGGACATAATAACACCATGCCAGCAATGTATAGGGAATAATAACACCATGGCAGCAATGTATAGGACATAATAACACCATGCCAGCAATGTATAGGGAATAATAACACCATGGCAGCAATGTATAGGACATAATAACACCATGCCAGCAATGTATAGGGAATAATAACACCATGGCAGCAATGTATAGAGAATAATAACACCATGCCAGCAATGTATAGGGAACAATAACACCATGGCAGCAATGTATATGGAATAATAACACCATGGCAATAATGTATAGGGAACCATAACACTATGGCAGCAATGTATATGGAATAATAACACCATGGCATTAATGTATAGGGAACCATAACACCATGGCAGCAATGTATATGGAATAATAACACCATGGCATTAATATATAGGGAACCATAACACCATGGCAGCAATGTATATGGAATAATAACATCATGGCATTAATGTATAGGGAACCATAACACCATGGCAGCAATGTATATGGAATAATAACACCATGGCATTAATGTATAGGGAACCATAACACCATGGCAGCAATGTATATGGAATAATAACACCATGGCATTAATGTATAGGGAACCATAACACCATGGCAGCAATGTATATGGAATAATAACATCATGGCATTAATGTATAGGGAACCATAACACTATGGCAGCAATGTATATGGAATAATAACACCATGGCATTAATGTATAGGGAACCATAACACCATGGCAGCAATGTATATGGAATAATAACACCATGGCATTAATGTATAGGGAACCATAACACCATGGCAGCAATGTATATGGAATAATAACACCATGGCATTAATGTATAGGGAACCATAACACTATGGCAGCAATGTATATGGAATAATAACACCATGGCATTAATGTATAGGGAACCATAACACCATGGCAGCAATGTATATGGAATAATAACACCATGGCATTAATGTATAGGGAACCATAACACCATGGCAGCAATGTATATGGAATAATAACACCATGGCATTAATGTATAGGGAACCATAACACTATGGCAGCAATGTATTGAGCATATTGATTAAATTTCTGATAAAATGTCCAGCATTACTGCAGAATTAAATGCCATAATGCAAGCTTTATCCTGGATACTAAGACAAAACACAAACAAATCTGTCATTCTTGCTTACCCATTGGCTTTCCTAATATCAATTCAATTCACAATAGCAGATCTAGATCCGACCTCTTAAATAACATTAAAACAATTGCTTTAGAAGAACAGTCTTCCAGTAAATCTACAAATTTAAATATTTCCCATAAATTATACACAGTGACTGTATTAAAAATGTGACATGCTTGGCATGATTTAGCAATTAACAACATCTAATCAGATTGGAACAGATGGTACCCTAGAGAGAAGGATTCTAATTAATAATAAAAATAAATGTTATCAACAGGCATGCATGTGGACAGGTCCACATCAGAATCGAACTGATAATTCTCCTAGGAACTGCACCTGCATGGACCAACGCCCACTTTACCAGTCGACTGCAATATCCATTGTGTATACTAGCATATCTTTAGGTAAATTAACATAGTAAAGATACAAAAATGATCCAAACATTAAAAGTATATGTGATTGTGATTTAAACAATAACTTTGGATAAACTCAAATAAAGTAATGTTTTCATCAAAAATTAAAGTACAAGCAGACTTAACCATCTTTATACCAAAGGAAATAGAATCGGCATGTCTTTATATACATAAATATATTAATGCTTTGATAATAACATTAAATTATAACTAACTAAGGTATATATGTCTTTCATATCAAATATACTAAATTTAGAAGTGTCCCCTGGTGAAGTCATTAATCTGGAGCCTAGCCCAGCCTCGGGCTTGGGGACGTTAGGAAGACTTGACTGTTGACTCCATTTATATATAGTTATATGTGAATATGATCAGTTAATTAACAGGAATTAGTTCATCCCATATACATGCATTAAGTTACGATCTAGCAGGTTGACGGATGTTTCGCTACCCAGATGTTTCGCACCTGATGTTTCGCTACCTAGGTCCGAGATGTTTCGCCACCCGGTAGTTCGTAATTGAATTATCAAAGCTGACGGATGTGTGTATGCTATATAATTCTGTATAATTAAATGTAACATTATTATTATTGTCTTTGTTGTCGTTTTACCACCATGGCCTTTTATAATAAATATTTGAAATAAAGTTTGTGTTCTCATTTTAACCCATGTCCTCCTTGCACTAAAACAAGTGTTTATTTATATAAAATATGTAATGAGTTTATTAACCGATCAGAATTAATGTACATGTTATTTATTTATGTGCAAAAATGAAATAAAATTGTCACTAACACGAAAGCCTACCTCAACGTCAAATATCAATTCAATATGTAAATATAGTAATGCATTTGTTTTAAAATCTTTTTTTTTTTTTATCTTATCCGTATAAAAGTTATACCAACCATTTACGCACAACCAATGGTAAAGTCGTGTAAAATTTGCTAATTGAATGTGGATTAACGTCCCAACTCCGGGAATCGTGTTTATTCTAAGATGATACAATTAAAGGTGCTAAATGAATTATGGTGCGTGTGACTGACAGTTTGTTTATTGATTGATGACCGAGTTTGTTAGATGTATGAACTAACAATACAGGGTGTGAAAGTGACCGTATTATGCCGACGTAATTAGATACTCCTGGTTTAAATATGTGCGTATGTTTCTTTAGGCGGCATCATCATTGCATAAAATTAATGTTAATAATAACAAACAAATACCAGAAAGTACAAACATAAAGCATATTTAAGACTTAGGAACAGTCGTAATGGGTCAACACTCTCCCATACACATAAAACTCAGATACACACTCACTGTTAAACGGGGTAGCGAAATATCTTGGTGCGAAACATCCGAGGTGCGAAACATCTGGGTAGCGAAACAGAAGGTAGCGAAACATCTGTAAATCATCTAGCACGGCCTGTTCGGTTCGGCCCCCAAAACTTGTTTTCAATTAAATGTTAACTGCTTTTTTTTTTTTTTTTAATTAAAGCCTTTTTAGCAACATGCTGGGCTACTTGGCCCACCACATTGCCTCTCCATCCAGTTTGTAAGTAAGGACAGATGGAAGTTGGTAGAGTTTCTCTCGCATAGACTGGAAATCCCAAACATACTCACACAGGAATCCCTTCTTCACAATTCTCAACAGACTTTGGTCCATGGCACAACTCCCAACCTACCTCTCCCAGCGGCGGCATCAGGTTGCCCACAGTGTTGAACAATGGCTGTCACATATACCGGTAAATATATACCATAAAGCAAAGCCAAACGTACCTCAGTAGTGTATTTGTTCTAGTTGTACATAAAAAGATAGCGAAAATAGCAACTTGGGTTTTGTTTTTAAGCATTTATACACAATAAAACGAGAGCAAATAAACCCACAACTGTGGGGCTTAATGACCCGAACGAAATATATAATTAACAAACTATTACTACCCTGAAATCATCCTTAATCCGACATTTCTGGCAAGAATTTAATCCAAAACACAGCAGATTGTTTGCAACCTTGCTACTTCCGGTGACACTGTACGATATTTTGGTAGAAGCTTCAAATAAATTAGTGCGGTCTGATATATAAATACGTACGGTCCGATAGCGTGATGACCACCCTTCCTTGTGAATACTTACGCTCAATATAATAAAAATACGTAAGATGTGATAATTCCGATAACAACACTTCCTTACATCTGTTAACTAGATCCCTATTTATCCCTATTAAACACTTATAGATCTGCTTAAATTGAAGTAATTTATAACATAATTGTGTTATAACATTAACTTTAAGCGGTTAATTTGTTAAATTATTAAATTCCTACTTCATCTTTTTAAATTAGAAAGTTTGTTTTTAAAGTTTGTCTCGTTTTTTTATGAAATTTCTTTCGCACTGATTGAAGCCAAATTCAAAGGTAAATTAATTAGCCAATACGATATTATTGCATTATATTATATAGTTAAAAAGGTTATTTTTCATTTGGACTTATTTACTGGACTTGTTAGTGTTTGTAATAGTAGACTGTGCGTGGTGTGATAGGTGTGCTATGGCTTCCTAAACTATCTAGCATCAAACGCATATTCATAATCCTATACTGCATGAAACATGCGGCCATTTAGGTTTGCTGCCTTTTTGGTAAGGCCTTTTTGGTCAACGGCCTTTTTGGTCTACGGCCTTTTTGGTTTTCGGCCTTTCTGGTACCCAACCATCATTTCGTGTTCATGACGATTTCGCATTAAGTTTGGGTTAAAGTATAAGTACATGCGATTTGCTGATATAAATATGCAAGTCTGATGACCACACCTCCTTATAAATATTTATATTCTGTCACAAACAAGTATTTATTTAAAATCAAGATGAAACCAACTACAAAACGTAAACTTATACGAGGAACGATACTCCCGATGGCCACGCAGTAGTTAACATATGAAGTCTGATAAACCCACCAAAGCATAATGTCCTGACGTTTAATAAACATAAACACCTGCTGCAGTCTGATAAGTTTATTAACACGTAAGGTTCGATGCTTAAAAAAACACCAACGCATGCAGTCTAATGAGCCCATGAACACGTAAGGTTCGATGCTTAATAAACATCAACGCATGCAGTCTAATGAGCCCATGAACACGTAAGGTTCGATGTTTAATAAACATCAACGCATGCAGTCTAATGAGCCCATGAACACGTAAGGTTCGATGTTTAATAAACATCAACGCATGCAGTCTAATGAGCCCATGAACACGTAAGGTTCGATGCTTAAAAAACACCAACGCATGCAGTCTAATGAGCCCATGAACACGTAAGGTTCGATGCTTAATAAACATCAACGCATGCAGTCTAATGAGCCCATGAACACGTAAGGTTCGATGCTTAAAAAACACCAACGCATGCAGTCTAATGAGCCCATGAACACGTAAGGTTCGATGCTTAATAAACATCAACGCATGCAGTCTAATGAGCCCATGAACACGTAAGGTCCGATGTTTAATAAACATTAAAAAGTGCAGTCTGATAAGCTGATGAACAAGTCAGGTCCGATGTTTAATAAACATCAAAATTTGCAGTTTGATAAGCCCACCAGCAAGTAAATTTCTAATGTCCATAAACAATAACTTAGGCAGTGGTAGTGTTCGATGGTCATTGAACATCAACATGTGCAGTCGTATAAGCGATCTTTATAACAACTGTGAAACACGTAGAAAAATGGCATGAGACATTACCACGTAGATAGATGGATGGATGGATTGATGGAAGCATGGACGGGCGGACGGACGGATGGATGGATGGACGAACGGATGGATGGATGGATGGAAGAATGGATGGATGGACGGACTAATACATGGATAGATATACGATTGGACGGACAAACGGACTACAGATCTAGGTAGGTAGGTAGTGAGGGATGTCTAGGTAGGTATCATATTGCTTGTAGTTGAACTTAGCAAAATCATATTGCTTGTAGTTTAGCATAATGAAATCATATTGCTTGTAGTTTAACATAATGAAATCATATTGCTTGTAGTTAAACATAATGAAATCATATTGCTTGTAGTTTAACATAATAAAATCACCTTGATTGTAGTTAAACATAATAAAATATGGTTTAATGACAGACTTATGCAAATAATGTAAATATTATATTGAATGGATTTCCTTTTAGTCCAATATAACGTATCATATTCATTGCTTGGGATATTATCATTTTGTTTAAAATTTAGTTATATGAACACAAAAACTGTATTCGTCTAGGAAGGATATTATGTTAATTTTTATCAGATTCAAAATATTCTGACAGTTTGACGAAATAGAAAGAAACACAGATTTTTATTTCATTCATGTTATCTAGGTATTTTTTATGGAGGAGTCGTAAAAACGAAACCTGTAGTTATGAAATAAATGTTATATAGTTTTTCTTAATTCAAAGGCTTTGTATATGTAGCCAGCTATGACTTTTACTATGATGTTTCCGTTTGATGTATTTCAGTAAACTTCACCATACAGGGGTGTTTGTAATAGAATTGTTTGATATATTGCTTTCTTAAAGTGTCATCAACTGAACATTCAAGCAGAAATTGATATTCATCTTCTAATACAGCATATTTCGCATACTCTTACTTAAAATGATGGAGAAAAAGGTTTGTGCCAACGTCCAGTCTCTATATGTAATCTTTGTGAAGAGAGTCTCAATTGTTTAAGTGCAGTTCTGAATTAAGTAATAACAACATTATAGAGGTATGACTTAAAGCCAAATGAACACAAATGTTTGTATGTATAACATCGTGACGATTCATTTATCTTTTCTACACATTCTTGTCAGTAGCAATCATTTGTATACAACTGCTGGGCTTATCAGACTGCATGTGTTGATGAAATTAAACATCGAACATCACGTGTTGATGGGCTTATCAGACTGCCTGTGTCGATGAAATCAAACATCGAACATCACGTGTTAATGGGCTTATCAGACTGCATATGTTGGTGTCATTTAACTTCCAACATTACTTGTTGATGGGCTTATCAGACTGCCTGTGTCGATGAAATCAAACATCGAACATCACGTGTTAATGGGCTTATCAGACTGCATATGTTGGTGTCATTAAACTTCCAACATTACTTGTTGATGGGCTTATCAGACTGCATGTGTTGATGTCATTAAAAATTCCAACATCACGTATTGATGGGCTTATCAGACGGCATGTGTTGATGTCATTAAACATCCAACATCACGTATTGATGGGCTTATCAGACGGCATGTGTTGGTGTTATTAAACATCAAACATTACGTGTTGATAGGCTTATCAAACGGCATGTGTTGGTGTTATTAAACATCCAACATTACGTGTTGATGGGCTTATCAGACGGCATGTGTTGGTGTTATTAAACATCGAACATTACGTGTTGATAGGCTTATCAAACGGCATGTGTTGGTGTTATTAAACATCGAACATTACGTGTTGATGGGCTTATCAGACGGCATGTGTTGGTGTTATTAAACATCAAACATTACGTGTTGATGGGCTTATTAGACTGCATGTGTTGGTGTTATTAAACATCCAACATTACGAGTTGATGGGCTTATCAGACGGCATGTGTTGGTGTTATTAAACATCCAACATTACGTGTTGATGGGCTTATCAGACTGCATGTGTTGATGTTATTAAACATCCAACATTACGTGTTGATGGGCTTATCAGACGGCATGTGTTGGTGTTATTAAACATCCAACATCACGTATTGATGGGCTTATCAAACGGCATGTGTTGGTGTTATTAAACATCCAACATTACGTGTTGATGGGCTAATCAGACTGCATGTGTTGGTGTTATTAAACATCCAACATTACGTGTTGATGGGCTAATCAGACGGCATGTGTTGGTGTTATTAAACATCAAACATTACGTGTTGATGGGCTTATCAGACGGCATGTGTTGGTGTTATTAAACATCAAACATCACGTATTGATGGGCTTATCAGACGGCATGTGTTGATGACATTAAACATCCAACATCACGTATTGATGGGCTTATCAGACGGCAAGTGTTGGTGTTATTAAACATCCAACATTACGTGTTGATGGGCTAATCAGACTGCATGTGTTGGTGTTATTAAACATAGAACATTACGTGTTGATTGGCTTATCATACTGCATATGTTAACTAGTGTGTATTAAGATGCGTGGCCATCGGGAGTATCGTACCTCATACAAGTAAGTACGGAATGTGGTTTGTTTTATGTTAATTTTAAATAATTTGGATCAAAATGTATTTATAGACACTAAAGACTCAGATAACTTAATCGAGGCAAATTTAACGCAACATCACTAAATGTAAAGGACTGATTTAAATAGCTTTTAGTGGAATGATTAATCAATACTTGGTTTTATTTACCCTCCCCCTAACTATTGTTATAGGTCGAGCATTAATGTATAGAAGTTTAAAATACAATAACACAATTAATTTGTATTAATGGCGTGAGTGTTGCCTATTGCTTTGAAGTTTAAGAATCCTTAAGGGTGGTTGTTGCCTAATTGGGAATTGGCAATATGCTTCAAGATTAAATGTATGGGTATTAATGCTTTCTGTGAAGTATTTATGGGTGTGTGATGTATGTGTCTTAAAGTTATAGTTATAAAATTCAGATTTGTGCTCTTGTTCTCTTCCCCCCCCCCCCCCTCTTTCCTCCTATACATTCTTATTTCAGTCCACCTAAATAACGTTGTATGATTGATTCGCCGTAGTTTTAGTATTTAGTATAGTAGAACAGTCCCTCATTTGGGACATATGTTGGTGTTGAGGACGGCACATGAAGATAAACGAAACAATTTAAAATCCAAGAAATGTTGTTGTTTAAAATAAAAGTTAAAATATAAGTTTTAACCAATGCTTATGGCACCTTTTTAGGATCAGTTAAGAATATGTCTTGTTAAAATATAAATAATTTAAATAATAGATACTGTGTACAGTTAGTTATGTACAGTACCAATTATAAGATGTTTCAGGCCTGTCCTAAGTTTCCAAACTATGTTTTATCAATTTATCTATATAGGAGAAACTGGTTAACATGTGGATGATGGGACCTGTATTATATTTCTGTGGTCCCGTTGACTGTCAATTTTTATTTTCTTTTTTATTCATCCACATGCACCATAGAAATAGAGTTATAATAGTTAAATTGCACAACGCAAAAGATCGAGAGAAAAAAGGGAAAGAAGATATGTATACACGTGCTTGACAATTATAATTGATATCTCCCATTCCCTATAGAGTAAGTCTATTTTTTAAATAGTTTATAAGGCGAATGAGAGATTTATTGTTCTATGTGAATTATAAAAATATGTTTATTTAGTATTGTTATAGATGTATGGACAGTCCTGTATCCCTCAGAGGCACGGTAGGGCGATAATATCTAGAGCGCTCGAGAGAGACAAATGGTAACATTTCCCCCATAAGATACCTCAATCGTCCGATAAACCCCGTGTGGCGCCCCCCGTATGATCAGAATCTGTAGGTTAACAGCACGGTTGATGTAGCCTCTATACCTAGATTAAAAGTATAAAAATAGATGGATAATTCTACATTGATCTAAAAGTTATTCAGGTGTTGTTATATTAATGATGCGCTTAATAAATATAACGTTATAATAAAAGTAGTATATCTAATAGTTGTTGGTGGAATGATTAAACCGTATGTGTTTATATAAGACCGTGTATCAATATTCATAATGAGGCGTGGTGATTAGACCATCGGAACTTACGCATTTTTCATCCATACACATTCATATGTTCAAGCTAATTTTACGCGAAATCGTAATGAATATGGAATGATAAAAACATGCAAGAAATTGTGATTATCGGATTGATCAGACCTTACCTGTTGTTAGAAGATCGTGTATAAATATTCAAAAGGAGGCATGTTGTTAGACCATCGGACAATACCCATTTATTAATATAAGACCGCACTGATTTATGTCAAGCCCCTTCCCAGCTTCGGATCAGTGGGGCACCAACAGGGCAACGGACAGTGAGGTACCAATTGGGTATGTCCTTCTACACACTGTATCTGATAAACAAACGAAAAACCCTACTTCCAAAGAAAGATTCTGTCCTAAAATAAATTTAATATTTTAAAATAAAAGGTCATTTACAGTTATAAAAATGAAAAGCACTTCTATCTCACTCAGAACGAGAGCAAACTTTTGTAGTTGTCACCAAAAATTAAAGGTGCTAATATTCTCTCTCTTTTCTCCAGTACCGTGTTGTCTATAACTGAACACGGATGAATGATGGTGGTTGAAATATGATATATAAATATATATTATTTGCTTTAAACTTTATATTGGAATATACAATTATAATATACCATAATGCTTTTATTTACTTAAGGTTGTATCTGACAGTTTGTCTCGGTATATTACATGTAACAAAATATTTACATTGTAATTTTGTCCTACGTTGAACAAGAAATTTCCGAGGAATAGTGTCTTACATTGTGTCAACACCAGCAACATCATCATCATCATCATCATCACATCGTCATCATCATCGTCATCATCATCACATCATCATCATCGTCATCATCATCACCACCATCATCATCATCATCATCATCATCATCATCATCATCATCATCATCATCATCACCATCATCATCATCATCATCATCATCATCATCATCGTCATCATCGTCATCATCATTACCTTCACATCATTATCATCATCACATCGCCATCATCATCATCACCATCATCATCACCATCATCATCACAATCACATCATCATCATCATCATCATCATCATCATCATCATCATCATCATCATCATCATCATCATCATCATCATCATCACATCATCCTCATCCTCATCCTCATCATCATCATCATCATCATCATCATCATCATCATCATCATCATCATCATCATAATCATCATCACCATCATCATCGTCATCATCATCATCATCATCATCATCATTATCATCATCATCATCATCATCATCATCATCATCATCATCATCATCATCACCATCATCATCATCATCACCATCATCATCATCATCACCATCATCATCACCATCAACATCAACATCAACATCATCATCAACATCATCATCAACATCCACATCATCATCACCATCATCATCAACATCATCATCTACATCATCATCAACATCCACAGCATAACCATCATCATCATCATCATCATCATCGTCGTCACCATCATCATCAACATCCACATCATCATCACCATTATCATCAACATC
>CM017564.1:15602988-15630488 GCA_007844125.1 Sinonovacula constricta
ATATAGACGTGTATTTTGTAACCAACACAACCTGTACATTAACAATGTTTTACTCTGGTCTACATTTCTGTATTTTCAGGTTGCCTTCTCTGGTTCTACCCAATTGCACGTGTACAACACCGAGAGTCTGACCAGGACACGAACCGTCGACTTGGGAGATGTGACCTCTATCATCGCTTGTCACGGCGGACTGCTGTACTGTGCTGCTGGGTGGCGTAATACCATCTTGTACGTACACGAGGTTTGTGGAAGGAAGCTGAGGGAGTTCTCAAAGGACACCGACGGCCGGAAATTGTTCTCTACCATCTCACACATCGCCGTGAACAGTTCCGGCGACCGAGTATATGTGACTGACAGAAGTGGACTTGTATGTGTCGGCGTGGACGGGAGGCGGATATTTCGTCTCTCCAAGAAGGATCTCAGACTGACTGGAGCCACGGGTGTGACCACTGACCATCACGGTCACATGTTTGTTTGTGGACTGAACTCACAAAACGTAGTCAAGGTGACCGAGAATGGTCACGTGGTAGGTGAGATATTGTCCAGGGAAGATGGGATCACCACATGGGGTCCACTCTGTCTCAGTTATGACGTGAGCAGGAGTCGGTTGTATGTCGGTGGTGACCGTGATCAGCTTCTAATGGTGGAATGGAAGTAAAGTTTATTTTAGTTTGAATTGATGTAACGTAAACATTAAATATTGCTGGATATTTTTTTATATGCGTTAAGTCTTTTTTGACATTTTATTAATAAGTGACTCGTTATAAATGTTGGAAAAAATAAACTTTTTAGCAAAAAAATGTTCCATCGACATTTTGTTTAGAATAAAATGAAATAAAAACGTGTATTTAAAACTCGGTTCTTCTGTAAATGTTACCGATAAGCATGTATTTGATTTATTGTTGTATTTGCGTTAAATATGTTATAGAAATGTTCCTACAATTTAAGGCTTATTTCAATTCAGTTTGATGTTTTTATCTTATTTCGCCATGTTTGTATATTTTACATCAGCATCAAAACAAGTACGTCATTAATCATAACAATATGACGCCATCACACGCGGATGATACGTTTTTCCGCAATATCAACAAAAAGCAACAAAGTCATAAATAAATTTCTGCATTGCTGAATTATTTGGCCTTCGTATCAGATTTATTCAGAATTTAATGCATTTTTAATTCAAACATTCATAATACTATTCGCATTTTATGTTTCGTGTCACATGTAGCGGTATGTACATAGATTCAAATAATGTCCGAAAGTTGTCATATAAACAATATTCAACCGATTTTCGATGTTATTTTGTTGAAACAATCGTAGACGTAACCAACAAGGCGTCAATTTTACTACATAGTGTATAGTATCTAGTTAGAATATAATATTTATAGCATATACACTTCACAATTAACAACTATGAGATGCGAGGCTCAGTTAGAATTGTGCATAACTGTTCTATCTACAGCAGATCAAATATCTATTAAGATCCTTTATTAAGTTGATTAAGAAGATAAATGCATTGTTCAATACTTCTAAATAGATGTGACGAGTTTATATTCAAATCAAAATTGATCATGAATTCAGTTATACCGATCAAATATTGCATTAGTAGTTTCAGCTAGGGTATTTCTTTTTATTTACGCAAACTGTGTAAAGAACTAGTCTTCTAACAGTTGTTTGACTATTAAAATGTTGGTTGTATGTATGCGACACCCAACCCTCTTGGACTTTAAAAGAATGCTCGTAGGTGCGTTTTCAAAAATATATCGGGACGATTGGAGCAGGGAGCGGTGTGCGTAGGCATTTAAATATTTAATCACATTTCATGTCACTATAATTTGCAAGATATACTTGTTTCTGTTGTTTGTGGCAACTGTTTTGATCCTATAATCGATGTTTATGCTGGAATCTATGCGTATATGTAACAATACCGTTTTACAGATCATTCCATATCCCAAATTGTTCATGATTCCAAGAGCGGATCTAGGATTTTACCATGAGCGGGCGTGAACTTTCTTCATATGTTTAACCGATCTCAATTTATGATTTTTGAATTTCTTCACACGTCAATGCCAAATATTAAATACAGAAGACATTAAATGATCCTAAAAGGTGGTATCAAACAGTTTGGACCAAAACAAATGTTCTCAAATAACCATAACAAGTCATTGTTACCTGAAAAGTTCAGGTAAAATGATGCTTATTGATGCATTAGGTATTGTTACATATACGTTACCATGAGCGGGCGTGAACTTTCTTCATATGTTTAACCGATCTCAATTTATGATTTTTGAATTTCTTCACACGTCAATGCCAAATATTAAATACAGAAGACATAAAATGATCCTAAAAGGTGGTATCAAACAGTTTGGACCAAAACAAATGTTCTCAAATAACCATAACAAGTCATTGTTACCTGAAAAGTCCAGGTAAAATGATGCTTATTGATGCATTAGGTATTGTTACATATACGCATTGTGAATAGTGAAACATAAATCCTCATTTCTCATTGTAAACGGGTATTTCCTATCTGAGACACGCTGCTGAGATAGCTATTTTTAACTAAGAATACCACGTGGCTATTCACTTTTGAGATGACGTTATATGGTCATCTGAGTAATACGCTCTGCCGTCGATATCTTTTAGCCGACACCACATCGTGTTTTTTTTATCGGTTTCGGATGATTGAATTTTGAATGAGTGTTTTAACGCGATCTGAACTAACAATATATGCCGTCTTCAAAGCCATATGTATCTATAATGAAAGTAAGAGGTTATGCAGAAATTATGTCTCGATTACCGAAAGCAGTGATAATATATTGTAACATGAATTTGTTATAGGCAAACTGTTGAATACCACCTTTAAAGATACCATTAATGATTCGAAGGTTGTTTTGAACACATTTACTATAAGGGTGGTCCGGGGCAGTCTCTCCTGTGAAATATTGGATTTCTAGAATGACTTGTATGTGTTTTGACGTAAATCAGAATCACATTCGATACAATTTTACCAGTCTTTAAAACTTAATCAATGTCATGTATTTGGTTGATATGTTCTACGAGTTTTATTCGTGTTCCTTGCTGTGCATCACCAATCCGCTCCTGGATTAACAAAAATGTTGATATATGAAATAAAATAAAATGCACCTTTATTATTATTATTATTATTATTATTATTATTATGTTCGTCGATTACTTTTTGTATGAACAGATGTGTCAATGGAGATGAATATGTAATCGATAATTGTTGTATTCTATTTATTGCTGTTGTTGTTAGAAAGAAATGGTCGGTCTGGACATAGGTTAACATACAGTTTATGTGTACATGATCCGCAATACATTTTTGTTTTTAATATTTCGTCACTGTCAGGCCAAATATTGTTCATTGTATTGTTTACACTACATGTTGATTTCAAATATTGTATAAGTTTAGGATCACAGATTGTTCCGTTTATACAAGAAATATGCAGGTGATATATATTCTAGAAAACGCTGTTTAAATATATACAAGCTACATTGAATCTTTTGTAGGTAAGTAAGCTCGAAGAACGGTGTTAAGTGTTTGTTTTGCTTAACCTAATTACAATCGATTCTTTTGTCGACTATACACAAATGACGTTGACTCCTTTCTTGAAATTTGCCAAATATACATTGAGCGAACATATGTTCAGTTGCATTACATTTGCTACTAGAGGGGCCCGGGGACTGATTTCCTCTGAAAATGCCGATTTCTAGAATGCCGCATACCTGATCTGGTGTGAATTGGGGACCACATGCGATACGTTTCTCATAGATTTGATGACGAAACGTTTGGTAAAAAGTAAAGAGAGCCGTTATTTTTTTTGTGATTAAATCATTGCTTCCTGAATAGGGCCTTTATGTTGGTTAACCATTTAAAATGTGATACCAATGATTGTTACTGGAATTGTGAATTCTTATTAGAACAAAGCTTAAACTAGAAGATATTTTAGATGATTGGTACATCGAATAGAATATAATAATAGCTGTACTTATGTACGTGTATTTGAATGTAGAATGTGAAATCTGTGTTAGATAGAGATGTCAATATATATATTGTGTTTGCTTTGTTTTTTTCTTCTTTAAGTAGATAAACTAATATTTTTGTCTGTCTACATAATAAAGTAGTTAATATATGCTTTACGTCAATATTCTGTCAGTGAAATCCCCATAACATCCGAATGAGAAAAAAGCATCTGTTTGCTTTACCTAATCCTATATTTTCCAAACACTAAATGCTGCTAGTGGTAAAGACAATAGTGAAAATAATAATGTACATGAAGTAATGCTACATTCTAAGGGTTAAAACACACTCTATAATATAGATGAGAGCGAGATTTGGATCGTGGGTTACCCCATTCCCCACCTCCCCCGAGTAATGTATTAAATAGCTTAATATTTAAGGTTTCAAAACTGTTTATGTAAATTAGCTTACTTTATAAGTATTTGACAATAATCTAAGCGTTAACCAGTAGAAAAGTAATATAATATCAAGACTATTAATTTTTACCCTTCTAATTGATACATATATACATAAAGGAAAGATATATAGTTATGAGCACCACTCCAGGTAAACCAGGCGTAAGGACAACGCTTAGTTGATATTTGATACATCTCTATAACTAATTTTATCCATTATTAATCTTTGAACATTTTTCGATGTTTACCTTTAGCTCACCTGGGCACGTCGTGTTGTGGAGGAGGTTGCGTAAAGTAATTGCTCTAGTGATATCTTCTTGAAATTTGAAGTGATTTCTTTTATTAAACATAACACGAATTTTAAAATTTCAAAATGCACTTAAATTTTAAATTAGTCGTAACTCCTTCCTCTCTGCATTCCAATGCTGGAGGTTTCTATCGACGAGTTATTTATCAAAATATTCAAAAAGAAATTTACGAAAATTCAACCGAAAGACAATAATAATCAAATTTCAATTAACAATTGATGTAAACATGTGGAGGGTGTTATTATAATAGACTGATACTGCTTAAAAAGTACTTGCAAACATGTCTACCTTTCACTTTTGTATAATAACAGTTTCAGCCGACTACGTAGGTTCGTTGTTATTTATTTTCAGCCGTGTCGCAAACGTGTGACGCACATACGATGCATAAACATGTTATGCAGGCATTACACTTTGCAGATCAACATGAGAGTGGCTGATCGAATAATATTTGGTTCATCCAATGATATTTACCGAATGAGTTAAAGACATTTAGTTACTAGGTCGTATACACCAAATTCAATATCAGTCTGGAATTTAAACGGACTAATAACAAGTCAAAACTAAAACCTAAAACAACAATACAAAATCATGTCGGAAATGTATACGGCCAGTTATTTCCATAAATGTCAGTACTAAGTTATATTGTCTAATGTTTAATAACTTTAATAACTCCCCCGCAGCAATGGTAGTAAGCGACAAAAGCCATGGCAGCAATGTATAGGGAACAATAACACCATGGCAACAATGTATATGAAATAATAACACCATGGCAGATATGCATGGAACATAATAACAGCATGACAGCAATGTATAGGGAACAATAACACCATGGCAACAATGTATATGAAATAATAACACCATGGCAGATATGCATGGAACATAATAACATCATGGCAGCAATGTATAGGGAATAATAACACCATGACAACAACATATAGGGAACAATAACATCATGGCAGCAATGTATATGGAATAATAACACCATGGCAGCAGTGTATAGGGAACTATAACACCATGGCAGAAATGCATGGAACATAATAACATTATGGCTGTTATGTATAGGGAATAATAACATCATGGCATCAATGTATAGGGAATAATAACACCATGGCAGCAATGTATAGGGAATAATAACACCATGACAGCAACATATAGGGAACAATAACATCATGGCAGCAATGTATATGGAATAATAACACCATGGCAGCAATGTATAGGGAATAATAACACCATGGCAGCAATGTATAGGGAATAATAACACCATGGCAGAAATGAATAGGGAATAATAACATCATAGAAGAAATGTATAAGGAATAATAACACCATGGCAGCAATGTATAGGGAATAATAACACCATGGCAGCAATGTATAGGGAATAATAACACCATGGCAGAAATGAATAGGGAATAATAACATCATAGAAGAAATGTATAAGGAATAATAACACCATGGCAGCAATGTATATGGAATAATAACACCATGGCGGCAATGTATAGAGAATAATAACACCATGGCAGAAATGAATAGGGAATAATAACATCATAGAAGAAATGTATAAGGAATAATAACATCACGGCAGCAATGTATAGGGAGTAATAGCATCATGGCAGCAGTGTATAGGGAATTATAACATCACGGCAGCAATGTATAGGGAGTAATAACATAATGGCAGCAATGCATAGGGAATTATAACATCACGGCAGCAGTGTATAGGGAACAATAACACCATGGCAGTAATGCATGGAACATAATAACATTATGGCTGTTATGTATAGGGAATAATAACATCATGTCATCAATGTATAGGGAATAATAACACCATGGCAGCAATGTATAGGGAATAATAACACCATGGCAGCAATGTAAAGTGAATAATAAGAACATCGCAGACATGTATAGGGAATAATAACACCATGGCAGGAATGTATTGGGAATAATAACGTCATGGCAGCAATGTATAGGGAATAATAACACCATGGCATCAATGTATGGGGAATAATAACACCATGGTAGCAATATATATGGAATAATAACACCATTGCATCAATGTATGGGGAATAATAACACCATGTCAGTAATGTATAGGGAGTAATGACACCATGGCAGCAATGTATGGGGAATAATAACACCATGGCAGCAATGTATAGGGAAAAATAACACCATAGCATCAATGTATGGGGAATAATAACACCTTGGCCCTAATGTATAAGGAAAAATAACACCATGACAGCAATGTATAGGGAATAAAAATACCATGGCAGTAATGCATAGGGAGTAATGACACCATGGCAGCAATGTATATGGAATAAGAACACCATGGCAGTGATGTACTGGGAATAATAACACCATGGCAGCAATGTATGGAACATAATAACATCATGGCAGCAATGTATAGTATATATAAACATCATGGCAGCAATGTATAGGGAATAATAACACCATGGCAGCAATGTATGGGACATAATAATATCATTGCATCAATGTATAGTGTATAAAAACATCATGTCAGCAATGTATAGGGAATAATAACATCATGGCAGCAATGTATGGGCATAATAACACTTTGACATTAACGAATGGGACATAATAACACAATGGCAATAATGTATAGGACAAAATAAATCTATGGCAACAGTGTATATGGCAAACAACTACGATTTATATATGAAAGCAAAGGGAAGTGCTATGGACGTGGTTTAACAAGCCAAAACTGCAAATTGGAATTTGCAATTCAGTCAATATTATTATGCTAGGAGTACAGACTTTGGGCTTAAAATTCTCAGAATTCGTGGATATTTAATTAGCTCCATACCTTTTCTGCAAACAACCAGACATCTGCAGTTACCACAAGGGTCATCCCTAGTAACAGATTGATAAAATTACTGATAAAATTTCCAGCATTACTGCAGAATTAAATGCCATAATGCAAGCCTAATGCTGGATACTAAGACAAAACGCAAACAAATCTGTTATTCTTGCTTACACTTTGGCTTTACTAATATCAATCAAATTTACAATAGCAGATCTAGACCCGATCTCTTAAATAACATTAAAACATGCCTCAATCTATCAGATGTGACTCAACATTTCGGTCTATCCGCATATGAAATAAATTCTATCAGCAAAACATATTTTACAATAATGGGGCAAGAAAACACCAACAGAAAATACAGTACTTAATAATGGTAGACCCTTACCCACCCTTGATCTACACTTTATGTATTTGGATAACATAAGACCAGACAAATGTATCACTAGGCTGAGTACAACAAAACCTTTACTACCTGCTAGTACAGGACAATATATATCAAACTTAAATCTTACCTGTACTACCTATAATACTTTCAATGATGAGTCACATTTTCTGCTGAAGTACCAAGTTCACTGGACAGAAGCAATTACTTAAGAAGATGTTTTTAAGAACAGTCTTCCAGTAAATCTACAAAATTAACTATTTTCACATAAAAAAACAAAATCCTCGCTTTCGACCACTTACTGACTGTACTAAAAATGTGACATGCTCGGCATGATTTAACAATTAACAACATCTAATCAGATTGGAACAGATGGTACCCTAGAGAGAAGAATTCTAATTAATAATAAAAATAAATGTAGTCAACAGGCCTACAAGTGGACAGGTCCACATCAGAATCGAACTGATAATTCTCCTAGGAACTGCACCTGCATGGACCAACGCCCTACTTTACCAGTCGACTGCAATTTCCATTCTGTATACTAGCATATCTTTAGGTGAATTAACATATTTACGATACAAAAATGATCCAAACATTAAAAGTATACGTGATTGTGATTTAAACAAAAACAATGGATAAACTCAAATAAAGTAATATTTTTATCAAAAATTAAAGTACAATCAGACTAAACTATCTATGTACCCAAAGGAAATAGAATCAGCATATCTTTATAACGATAAATATATTAATGCTTTGATATTAATTATAAATTATTACTTACTAAGGTATATCTGTCTTGCATATCAAATATACTAAAATTAGAGGTGTCCCGGATGAAGTCATTACTCTGGAGCCCAGCCCAGCCTGTCCGGATCGGCCCCCGACCATGGTCCGAGAGACTCGGGCGCTTGGGCCGGGTAAGTTAGGAGGACTCGACTTCGCAGACATCTTCAACGAGAAACTCAGGACCTCTGACGTACCTCATTGCTCTGAAAAGTAAGAATTTTTCATTTGGCATACTCGGTGTTGCCATCTGAAGCATGACTCGCACCGCAAAGCTTGCTGTCGTTGCCTAACATTAGCTGCGCACCTTATACATGGGTAGTCCATATTGACTGACCTTATGAGCCTGGCTCCAAGATTAAATAGGTAAGGTGGACTTGTGTTTGCATACACTCGTGAACATCGAGCATTCATTAATACATATTAATGATGTCGACGGTCTTTGATTTCAGACATCAATAATTTTAATAAGTGCTACCGGTAATTGCAAAGTTACGACAAACATCAAACAAGTATTTCTTTCTCATTCTTTCTTCAAACAAGACTGTCGGTCTTTAATTACGACTTTAAATAATGCTAATAAGCGCTAATTAGCGAAAAACATATTTCCTTTTTATTTATTTATTTTTTTCAAAATAATGGCAAACATGAACATAACGACAAATTAGCATTGAACATTTATTGAATAAATTACTAAAAACAAATTCATTTCATTGTTCAATAAAAATATTACTAAAACATTGTTAATAGTAATTTAAGCATTAGCTTTGGAAAAGAAAATCGTTCAAAAAGTTTCATTGATATTTTCTTCTATATTTGTATATGTGGTACGAAGTCTCCAGGAAAGTGGCACGAGATCGTAGTGGTACGAAGTCACCCTAATTCCCTTTTAAATATAGTAATATGTGAATATAAGTTACGTAAAGGGAATAAGTTCATCACATATTCATGCATTCAATTACGATCTAGCATGGTTTGTCCGGTTCGGCCGCCGGCCGTGGCCCGAGAGGCTTGAGCTTGGGTCGGACGCGAAATCAGGAGGACTTGTCTCCATACAACCTCTTATCATAGTCTATGCATACTTATATATTAACTGTATTATTTGGGTGCCAAGTTCACCCCATACCTATGTAGTATATTTGTTTTCATTGAAATGTTAACTGCTTTTCTTTTAAATTAAAATTAATTAATTTTAAATTAAAGCCCTTTTAGCAACATGCTGGGCTACTCGGCCCGCCACATTGCCTCTCCATGCAGTTTGTAAGTAAGGGCAGATGGAAATTGGTAGAGATTCTCTCGCATAGACTGGAAAACCAAAACATACTCGCACAAGAATCCATTCTTCACAATTCTCAACAGACTTTGGTCCATGGCACAACTCCCAACCTACCTCTTCCAGCGGCGGCATCAGGTTGCCCACAGTGTCGAACATTGGCTGTCACATATACCGGTAAATATATACCATAAAGCAAAGCCAAACTTACCTCAGTAGTGTATTTGTTCTAGTTGTAGATGTAAAGATAGCGAACATAGCAATTTGGGTTTTCTTTTTAAGCATTTTATACACAATAAAACGAGAGCAAATGAACCCACAACTGTGGGGCTTAATTACCCGAACGAAATATATAACTAAGAAACAACTAATACCCTGAAATCATCCTAAATCCGACATTTCTGGTAAGAATATAATCCAAAACACAACAGATTGTTTGCAACTTTGCTATTTCCGGTGACACTGTGTGATATTTCGGTGGAGGATTCAAATGAACTAGTGCGGTCTGATATATATAAATACGTAGGATCCGAGGGCGTGATGATCACGCCTCCTTATGAATACTTACGCTCGTTCTAATAAAATACGTAAGGTCTGATTATTTCGATAACAACACTACCTTACATCTGCTTTACTAGATCCATATTTATCATTACGTGTTCATGACGATTTCGCATTAAGTTTGCGTTAAAGTATAAGTACGTGCGATTTGCTGATATAAATATGCACGTCTGATGATCACACCTACTTATAAATATTTATATTCTGTCACAAACAAGTATTTATTTAAAACCAAGATGACACAAACTACAAAACGTAAACTTATACGAGGAACGATACTCCCGATGGCCACACAGTAGTTAACATATGAAGTCCGATAAACCCACCAAAGCATAATGTCCGACGTTTAATAAACATAAACACCTGCAGTCTGATAAGCTCATTAACACGTAAGGTGCGATGTTTAATAAACATCAACGCATGCAGTCTGATTAGCCCATGAACACGTCAGGTCCGATGTTTAATAAACATCAAAATATGCAGTTTGATAAACCCACCAGCAAGTAAGGTTCGAATGTCCATAAACAACAACTTAGGCAGTGGTAGTGTTCGATGGTCATTGAACATCATCCTGTGCGATCTTTATAACCACTATGAAACACGTAGAAAAATGGCATGAGACATTACCACGTAGATAGATGGATGAATGGATGTAAGAATGGATGGATGGACGGATTAATACATGGATAGATATACGATTGGACGGACGGACTACAGATCTAGGTAGGTAGGTAGGGAGGGATGTCTAGGTAGGTATCATATTCTTGTAGTTTAACAAAATGAAATCATATTGCTTGTAGTTTAACAAAATGAAATCATATTGCTTGTAGTTTAACATAATGAACTCATATTGCTTGTAGTTTAACATAATATAATCATATTGCTTGTAGTTTAACAAAATGAAATAATATTGCTTGTAGTTTAACATAATGAAATCATATTGCTTGTAGTTTAACATAATAAAATCATATTGCTTGTAGTTTAACATAATAAAATCAACTTGATTGTAGTTAAACATAATAAAATATGTTTTAATAACATACTTATGCAAATAATGTAAACAGTATATTGAATGTATTTCCTTTTAGTCCAAAAGAACGTATCATATTCATTGCTTGGGATATAATCATTTTGTTTAAAATTTGGTTATATGAACACAAAAACTTTATTCGTCTAGGAATGATATTATGTTATTTTTTATCAGATTCTAAACATTCTGACAGTTTGACGAAATCGAAAGAAACACAGATTTTTATTTCATGTTGGCACATTAATGTTATCGAGGTATTTTTAGGAAGGAGTCGTAAAATACGAAACGTGTAGTTATGAAACAAATGTTATATAGTTTGTCTTAATTCAAAGGCTTTGTATATGTAGCCAGCTATGACTTTAACTATGTTGTTTCCGATTGTTGTATTCGAACATCAAGTGTTGATGGGCTTATCAAACTGCATGTGTTGGTGTTACTAAACATCGAACATCAAGTGTTTATGGGCTTATCAGACTGCATGTGTTGGTGTTATTAAAGGCATCTCAAAAGCCTTATATAAGTGACCCCCCATTTATTGCCCCACTTAGCATGTGAGGGCATCTGTTTTCTGATAAGCCAGGCTGCCACAGTCTGTAACGATGTGTCTGTCACACAGGTATTGTTCAAGATCCAAGTGTATGTATGCTATATCTGGGGGTTGAACATATTCATTCACAGTTTGTAAAGGAAACAGTTGTGAATATACCAATTACGCAATCCAATATATATATATATATATATATATATATATATATATATATATATATATATATATATATATATATATATATATATATATATATATATATATATATATATTTATTGGATTGCGTAATTGGTATATTCACACATATATATATATATATATTATATTATATATATATATAAATCTTTATTTGTTTTCTTTCTTACTTTGTTGGTTGCTTTTGTTATTTCTTATACATTTTTGTTATTTCTTTCATTCTTTTAGTTCTCATATATATTTTAAGTTATATTTTATTTTGATTTGTAAAATGTAACGAAACGTTTCTAACAAAAGCAATTTAAAAGGTCATTCATTGTCAGAATAATGTCCTTCAGAGTCATTTTGAATACTAAAACTTGTATCTCTCATGTATTTTCAAAATTAAATATTTAGCTATGAAATAAATACATAATCTTGCAGTTACAAAATTGACACCTAGTAATTAATGCAATAAAGAATTTGTAAGGGATCATATAGTAAACAACCCACATTATCACTAACAATAATGTTTGTGGCTTTGTGTAAAACTAGCCTACTGTCTCACATCCATACTACCAGGTATTTTAGTTTTGCATTAACCCATCAGAGGTATTACTGTGACAGTTTAGTACTATGCTGGCTAAAGACTCCCTGCAGTGATGACCAGCAATTAGCAGGTCTGGTCATAGCATGTGGGGGCCTGGCTCAGTGGGATACCACATTCCTTTCGAGATGCCTTTAAGCATCTAACATTACGTGTTGATCACGTGGTCGGTGGTCAGTTGTGGAGGCATGGTTAGTGTACTCTGTGCATTTCGATGGATATAATGAAAATGGGGCAGTGTTGCATACTAGGATTGTGCAATAAAGTGCATGAATATCTACATTATTGATGTCGGCGAAAAACTCTGGAATTAACGAAGGAAAGCAACAGAAAAAGAAACCTTAAGTTATTTCACCAGTTACAAATGTTATCGGACGAGTGGATGGTCAGCCAGGCGTAACACAGGTAGACACGTGTAGTCAGAGCGGTTGTCAGAGGGTGGGGACCAGTGCAGGTGCGTACCTATTTGGTTTACCTACTATGAGCACTTCAAATATGACATCGCTAGTCGGCAGCGTATCATCATCATCATCATCATCATCATCATCATCATCATACTTATCACCTACGTCAACATCATCATCATCAACAGCAGCAGCAGAAGAAGCATCGTCTTCGTCAACAATATCATCATCATCATCATCAACATAATAATAATAATAATAATAATCAACAATAACACCAACAGAAGCATAACCTTCATCGTCTTCTTCCTCCTCCTCCTCCTTATTATCATCATTATCATCATCGTGACATCGTCATCGTCATCATCATCGCATCATCATCATCATCATCATCATCATCATCACATCATCATCATCATCATCATCATAACAATCACATCACCATCATCAAAAGTATAAATGAATTCCCCCACACACTCTCCATCATCACAATTTGAAGCAAATGCATCGTTTTCTTCTTTTTTCTCCTTCTTCATCTTATTCCTCATCTTCTTTTTTGTCATCATTTAACATGAATGTTATCAGCATGATCAGCAAATAAATGCCGTTTGGAGTAAAAAGCTTACATTATGTTTCGCACCATTGTAATATTTACAAAGAATAACAGTTATTGTTTCTCACTAAAACATTTGAAAAAACTATCTAAGATAATTACATAATCTGCATATAAAATTGTTTAAACTTGAAGAAATTGTATTTGAATAGGAAACGATGTGTTAGTAACATTTCCTTTTGAATAAGACTTATAAAATCATTGTATATAAAGGTACATGTTTCATAGCGTACCACGTCCGATTACTCCATTATCAAATGCATAATAGCACGCACGACTAACCTCCCTTAAACAGCCCCATGCGATAACAGTAATATCTTTGTTTAAACTTTTAGAACAAAGAAAACAATCACACGGTACCTGTGCAAACTTTGAACGACATACCCCTGTTGCTAAATCTCATACGCTAATATTTTAGGTAAGCAACTATGTTACTTTTGAAGTGTAAAATAACTAAAAGTTTTGGAAAAAAAAACACTCAAGTATATATAATGTTTCCTAAAACTATATTATTGGCAGTCACAATCGAACTACCTTCAATAACGATAATAAAGATACAGTTATCATCTTTACCTTAGTGGTCTTCAAAGCGGCAAACAAACACACAGTTTTAAACTTTTTGTCTTCGATAATTGCTTTATTCCGAGCCTCATTCGTAGCGATATTTACAGACAGAGGATAGAGTTTTCAGATTTATTTATTAAACCAGGACCTGTATATGTACTAAATGAGTTCTAATAATTAACAATGCAAATATTGGTCTCAGGAATAAGATTGTCAAGGCTCATATATGTAAGTGCATTGTGAAGATACTTTCATTTGTTGAATACCGGTTTACAACGTTTTATTTTTACATTATTTTCCGTCTACTTTGATACACTGCATCAACTTTTTCTTGTTATTCAGTGTACCATGGTGATGTCGAGGATGGTCGACAGTTTAAAGCCCGTATTTGATATTTTGGATCATTTTTCTGTCATACAATCAAATAAATTATTGTAACCTGACAAGATTCCATGAAATGCTGCTTATTGACGCCTTACATGTAAAGGAAAAGTTGTACTGCTCAGCTCCTTGTATAAATTGTGGACATGTTATGCCATCTGACTATCTAGCTTCTTCAATATAGTCGAGATTCTTCCCAACTACGTTAAGTTGTGCAACTCTGCACTCTGATCTCCCGTCTTTAGGAATTTCGCTGGCTTACATTTCAATAAGAAAATATGACAAAGTCCTATGAGATTTGCAACATATACCAAACACCGAAAAGGCACAGAATAAAGGTTGTTCACATGCAAACCAAGCGAAAAGTAAGGACAAATTTGTGACGAGAGATTTAACGAAAAGAGCAAACCCGACAGTTACCGCCTTGGAACGGTCAGTCGGCAATATAGACCGACTGGGGTGCTTAAACCGGTTTTACAGAGCTCTAGCCTCGCACTTCCTGACGAGTTTCTCGAACGCAAGCAATGAAAAGAAACAACGATCTGTTTGAATACAAAATGTTCAAGCGCTGATATTTTCTATAAGTTATGTCGAAAAAAGAACAATCATGACCAGAGACGAATAAATGGTTGTAGCATCCTGTTCATGTAAAGATGTAATTGAAGAACCAAAGTTCAATGTCCACGAAAGGTATTACACGTAACAATCCTTATAGGATGAATTAAATGACAACATAGATTACATGCACGGGGAGATTTTTTACGACCGCCACACTGCACAAGTAACATTTTATATCAAGTTTATATCGGTACTGTATTAAGTAAGTGTATACAAGGGGATTAAATCTTGATACCATAATTGGTCCCATATTATTTTCTATATGGTGTTGCGTCCCCTGATTGGTGTAGCGTGCATAAAAGCAGCTGTTTAACGGCTTCAGACCGAGTGATTCTACAATATCTTACTCACAAAAGTCATATTGGCTAATTTGATCACAATCGCCACGTAGTTGTGGTCAGAGTTGGGAAAGTTGTAAATTAAAAAGTAATGTTATCAGTTGGTAAGTGTCAAATAATTTAACGTTGACTGTTGAGGCCTTCCATCTGTTGATATTTGTTGCCCTCAAGCACTTAGTTTAATGTTCACGTACATAGAAAACACCTGTTTATGTTTTTGCTTTTCATGTGGAAAGTTATGCACTGTACATTTGAAAAGGTTTTCAATGCAGACTAACACTCGTATACAATGTACTCTTTTCAGTGTATTTGAGGCTATGCCATTTTCTAATTGCTGTTCGTAGATAAACTTTATCTAATAGTAGGTTCAATCTTTATTTCAGAGGAAGGTGCTTACTGTAAGTTGTTTTACTTTAAATGACTATCTATGTTTCTTTCTCTGTCTTTCCGTCTTTGCCTTTCCCTCTCTCTTTCTCTTTGTGACTATCTCTGTCTCTCACCGTCTGTCTCTCTCTATGTCGATGTCTCTGGCTGTCTCTGTCTTTCTGTCTCTCTTTTACTCTGCCTGTCTCGGTCTCTGCATCTGTTTGTCTATCTGTCTTTCTCCCTTTTTCTTTCTCTCCCTCTCTCTTTCTCTCTTTCAAATTGTAGAGTATATGCAATATATTGTAATTGTAATGGTGTCAAATGCAATAAGCACTATGTATGGCTTGATATAGTTTATAACAGTACAATGTAAGTGTTACATGGTATACTGTATTATGACTAGATATACTTTATAACACTGCAATGTAAGTGTTACAAGGTATACTGTATTATGTCTTGATATAGTTTATAACATTGCAATGTAAGTGTTACACGGAATACTGTATTATGTCTTGGTAAGGTTTATAACAGGGCAATGTAAGTGTTACATGGTATACTGTATTATGTCTTGATATAATTTATAGCAGTGCAATGTAAGTGTTACATAGTATACTGTATTATGGCTTGATATAGTTTATAACAGTGCAATGTAAGTGTTACATGGTATACTGTATTATGGCTTGATATAGTTTATAACAGTGCAATGTAAGTGTTACATGGTATACTGTATTATGACTTGATATAGTTTATAACAGTATGGCTTGATATAGTTTATAACAGTGCAGTGTAAGTGTTACATGGTGTACTGTATTATGACTTGATATAGTTTATAACAGTGCAATGTAAGTGTTACATGGTATAATGTATTATGTCTTGATATAGTTTATAACAGTATGGCTTGATATAGTTTATAACAGTGCAGTGTAAGTGTTACATGGTATACTGTATTATGACTTGATATAGTTTATAACAGTGCAATGCAAGTGTTACATGGTATACTGTATTATGTTTTGTTATACTTTATAACAGTGCAATGTAAGTGTTATGTAGTATACTATATTATGCACATTGTCTTGGGTACAGGTATATTTTAACTCTTCTTGTACTATAGTGATATGCACTATATGCTTTAATTGTAATTCAGTTGTTTTCATTATGCTAATTATCGTAATATGTTATGTTTGAATTTTTACTGTTATGACGTTTACATCAGAGTTAGCATTTGAAATTATTGACTGTATAGAAACTATTTAAGAATTGACTCATCCGCTTAAAGGTTGTATTCGACAGTTCGCCTGTATCAAATATAAACCCATACATTAATTGTAATGAATACGATTCTACGATTTTCTATTTAAATTGTTAGACAGAACTTATTGTGAAAAATTATCATTCTGAATGTGTATTCTTTCCAACTGAATAAAAAGCTCGATAGGGGTCTCTGCTGAAACAGATATCGACGCCAGAGAGGATTACCCGGATGACTATATAACGTGATTTCCAAATTTAGTGATCCCGTGTTTTTAAGTTAAAGTTTTAAAATAGCCATCTTTGCAGCATGGCTCGGATAGGAAATACCTGTTTGGAATGACAGTGATGATTTGTGCTTGACTGTTCACACAAAGCATCAATGAAAAGCATTTTGAAGACCTTTTTCAGGTAGCAATGACTGGTTATTTGAGAAAATATTCCAAACTGTCCGATACCACCTTTCATATATACGCCATCAGCTATGTAACCTTCCGTTCTTTGGTGTTATTTCTACTTCATTCTCAATTAAGCAGTAAATGTAAAGTTTAATGTAAACATATTTTATCCCAGGTTCTGTAATGTTTGCTTGTCATTCGTTCCAGAACAAAACTACTAAACATAACGTATGCAATGCAGCATATAGATTTGAATGTGAATCCAGAGTCGTCAGAAATCAGGAGTCGTTACGTGACAAACTGTTATGTCCGCACAATATCAAGTGAAACGTTTTTCTTGTCATTCGTATTAGTTTGCTTGTCTGCGTCGACATCGTTTGCGAGTAAGTTTCATTTCCTTACACTTTCAAGCAATTGATAATGATGGCGAAAATACAAATGAATATTATGATAAATATGATGACGATAATAATGATGATGATGATGATGTTGATGATGATGATAATAAAGGAGAGGAAGAAGATGATGATGATGGTGATACAAATGATAATGAGAAGGAGGAGCTTGGGATGATGATGATAATGATAATGATGTTGTTGTTGTTGCTGCTGATGATGATGGTAATGATAATAATGTTGTTGTTGATGTTGATAATAGTAATGATGATGATGTATGATGATGATGATGATGATGATGATGATGATGATGATGATGATGAAGGTAATGATAATGACGATGATGACGATGATGATGATGATGATGATGATGATGATGATGATGATGATGATGATGATGATGATAATGATAATGAAAATGATGGTGATGTTGTTGTTGTTGTTGTTGCTGATGATGATAATGAAAATGATGTAATTGTTGTTGTGGTTGATGATGATGATGATGATGATGATGATGATGATGATGATGATGATGATGATGATGATGATGATGATAATGTTGATGATGATGATGATCCCAACACCGTAAGTCGGGTCATGTTCTCAAAATGGTGAGAGAACAAAACTGCAACTCCGACCTTGATATTTTAAATGTAAATATCGGTAAAACAACATTAAACATCATTCACAAGAGAGTTAACACTTTTTTTTATTAATTTTGTTTTGTCAATTATGCTTTTGGGTTTTCAACACGGGTAATTTAAGAAAAGCTCCGTGACATACAAATTGATAAGTGTGTTTACATTGACATTGTAGGCTCTGTTCATGATGCCAGAAATCTAAATGGCGCTGATACTGATGTTGTTGATCATACACAAGAGTCAGGAAGGAGCCATGTGTACATACTCAGCAACATCACCACACAGACAGAAATGACATTTAGAGACGAGATCGATAAAGCAGATGGCTTGCTTGATATGGTCAGTAATATTATTGCATCCTCTCTACGCTTTTTCCATTAAGACCATATACGTCCTTTAATCAAACGGCAATTTAGCCTAATCTCATTCGTTGAACTTTATATATATGGAGCATAGATAATGGAATAAAAATATGTTTTTATTGATAAATCATAGGTCAAAACATTTGTACACCATTTTTCACGATATAAAATTTGCGTTGTCTTTAGTGCCTTAAACTGTCATAAATACGCGCACTTTACTATATGTGGATGGGAGATTATGATGAAGATTAGGACGATGATGATGATGATGATGATGATGATGATGATGATGATGATGATGATGATGATGATGATGATGATGATGATGATGAAGATTATGATGTTGATAATGATGGTGATGATGATGATGATGATGATGATGATGATGATGATGATGATGATGATGATGATGAATATGACTGTTATTATTTATTATTATTATTATTATCATTATTATTATTATTATTATTATTATTATTATTATTATTATTATTATTATTATTATTCTATCGTCAGCATGAAGACAACGCTGCAATGCAGGCTTATCTGACCATAATAAAACGTCACAGTGCCAGTCCTCGCTCAATGTGGGGCTTGGCACGAACCTTTCTGAGCCTGGCTAGGAAACACCACTCCAACAAGTTCCTAAGGCGAGCTATCACAGCCATGAATGTACTTCAAATGTTTCTAATGGAAAGGTGGAAATCTGTAAGTGGTAATTATTGATGTTCTTTTCAGTGTAGCAACATGGAACAATTTTGATAACGTCTAAATGCAAACTTTGGAAGCTGGGCCACCTCTGTGTTTGTATTTTTTCTTCAAGTTACAAAAGAAAAGCAGCTCAAGACAGAAGGGCGAGTTTGGGACTCTAATAAACCTAGCAGCATGACAGTCATGATTGATCCCTTTAAAGTGAAAACGGCTGTCTGTTTATCGTTGTTTGACTCTTGTCCTGTCTCAGTGTTTCTTGGTCACCATGTCTAATTTAAATTAAGGTTTACTTCTGCCAGAAATCCAGTTTGGCTTTAAAAATGTCCAGAGTCACGTGACGGCATATATTACACCTTACAAGACTCTTGTTCACATACGACTGCCCAGGTATGTCTACTGCCAGACAATAACTTCAGACTAACCAACAGCAAGAAAAAACATGGGTTCTGCATCAACCTATGTTACGCTCTGCCAGGCACTGCTGAACGATTAATGGTGAATATGGACAGAACGATGCCGGAAACTAACTATTCTTCAACTTCCTGTACTTTTACTACAGTTATTGTGTTCTTTTTTAAATATTGAAAAACGCGAATCTGCATTATGATAAATATAAGCAATTAAAATGATGTTAAAGACCTTCTTACATGTATATAAAATTTATGAACAAATATATAAAAAAGGGAGATTACCTATATATTTTTTCTAAATTAAAAATGAAAATTTGCTATGATTGATATAAGTACCTTTAACAATGATTATATGATTTCTGTTGATAGTTTAATAAACAAAACATGATAAAATCCAATGTGTTGCAGAGAGGTTACGGTTGTGTTAATTGTGTCTTTTTAGGAGAACTATCATTAACGATGCCCATATAACGTTTCCTTATCACTACATTTCCGGACAAACCGGAGTTTCTCAGTGGGCTGGCCTTTGCACAGTTGCAAAATAAGCAGACAATATATGCTGCAAACACAACATTGCTAAAGGTAAAACTTACAACAAAAGTATGTGAAAGAATATTCATAATTATAGCTTTAACAATTAAGTAAGAATTCGATGAAGGTTCCAAAGTGGAAGAAGGGAGAGGAAATAAAGGAGAAAGAGTGGGTGAAATGAGGAAAAGTGAGAGAGGGGCCCCCATGACAAAAGGCACCGTTGATAAGCAGTTTATCGGTACTCTCAATGCACTGATTCTCTCGTAGTGAAAATGTGTGAATTCAGTCTAGGTCACGCAAAGTATTACCGCTGTTGGACAGGTTTCGGTTATTAACACGCATCCACTCGTTTAAACAACTTTCTTTTTCTTTGGTTCACCAAGGTAACATCCATACATCGTCAATAAGAAGGCGTTAGTGAAACAAGAAAAAGTAAAGGCGAAAAAAGAAACCGCAGGTCGGAGTGGAGAATATCTATGTGTGAGTCTGTGTGTGGGGAATACATGTATGTGTATCTGTATGTGAGTATGTGTGGGGGTATATGTGTATGTGTGTGTGAGTTTGTGTATATGTGTGTGGGATATAGGTATATGTGTGTGAGTCTGTGAGGGATATATGTATATGTGTGTGAGTCTGTGTGGGGGATACATGTATGTGTATCTGTGTATTAGTCTGTTTTTGTGGGATATGTGTATCTGTGTGTTAGTCTCTGTTTGTTTTTTGGGATATGTGTTTCTGTGTGTGAGCCTGTGGGGAATATGTGTATCTGTGTGCAAGCCTGTGTCGTAGGATATGTGTATCTGAGTGTGAGCCGGTGTCTGTCTGAGGGGGATATGTGTATCTGTGTGTTAGTCTTTATCTGTTTGTGAGGGATATGTCTATCTATGTGTGAGGCTGTGTTTGTTTGTGGGGGATATGTTTATCCATGTGTGAGTTGGTGGGGGCATATGTGTATCTGTGTGTGTGAGTCTGTGTGGGGGACATGTGTATATGTGTGTAAGTCTGTGTGTGTGTGTGGGGGGGGGGGTATGTGTACCTGTGTGTGACTCTGTCTTGGGGTATATGTGTGTAAGAGAGAGATGGAGGGGTGGGGGGCGAGGTGATGTTGGCTATCATGGACTCTAACCATATCTACAATAACGTTGTATTTTGTCAAATGGTTATGTAATTTAATCTATGAATTTTTATTAACCTGTTTAACCAGGTTAAAACGCGTTGAATATATGCTTAGTTTAATATTAAAATATGCAAATTTTGCAAACGAAGTGAACTTTAGTGAAAACTATTTTTAATTAAGGTGAAGCAAATATCAGAATAAATAAACAAATAGCATTATAATTCCAAACCATAACCACGTTTTATCACGTGAACCAGTTGATGTTACAATATTTCTTTCATTTATGCAATTTTTCGAATTTGTAACAGTTACATACATTAGCGAGTCCAAAATGTGACCTACTCCGAATGGTTTCAGGTGCTAAGTATGGACCCTAACAACAATCTGGCATTAAGAATCCTGGGCTCCCTAGCTGAAAACAACAATGATTGCGAGAGGGCCATAGAACTGTTCGAAAGACTTTTAGAACTGAATGGGAAGACATCCAGCGGCGTTTTTCTCAAGCTGGGTTACTGTTACAGTAAACTAGGCCTTACAGAAAAGGTAACTTCTGTAAGAGCCTATTATAGCGGCATGAACACGGTTTAGTATATGTACATGGTGCACGATCATCATCAAACGGTGTATTCTGAATTGTATTTGTCTGACGTGGTCACATTTGAGGAAGCGCAGTTTGAACTGTTCTTAACGTTACGTTTTCTTTATCAAGGTAGTGAGGTCTATTATTTTCCGAGACTGAAATTAACACAATCTGACAGGCACGAAAAGTAAAGTGATCTGTAGCACCATCTTCATCTGTAATTCACAGTTTCTGTTCAGGATTTTAGCTAACAATTTAAAACTTCGAAACGATCAGTTTTGTACACTTCTCTGAAATACAGGCTATGACAACGTTCCAACAAGGAGTAGACCTGGGGTACTTCCAATCTATAAACCAGAGGTCCGCAGTATTGACCGGGCGCATTCTAACCAGTCGGCCATTTTGGACAGCGGAACAGGCAAGGTTCGAGCGGTACAAACATGCAAGTACATAGTTCGTCAACTTTAGGGCAAGGAGCTTTTTTATATCTTGTCTATTGTCCGTCGCACCGCAAGTGGCTTATCTAGGTAAACAATATTTATATATATATATATATATTATATATATATATGTATATATATATATATATATATATATATATATATATATCGTGTAATATCTAAGACTATTTCAAACAAAAGCGATTCCAGATGGCCTTTTGTCATAATGATAAGAACATTTTGTTGGGAACTAAATTCAAACAAGACGTCATTGTAAACCCTTTGCAATCAGGATTGATTGCGACCACTTTTTTGTTTGGTGTTGCATTTATATGAACATAATTTGTCTTTTCATTGCTTTGTTTTATTCTTAGATATCTTAGATAAAACTCATCTTTCGTGGTGGTGGTGGTGGGGTGGGGTGGGGGGTTCTCAAATATTTTACTCTTTCCTTCCGTTTTATATCTTTATAACATCTAAACCGCCTTATCTAAGATGTTCTCTATGAAACCATGGTTATGTTTTATAACCTTTTATAACACAGCCTCATTCCTATAATGAGTTCCTTCCATCAAAACTTCGGATTTTATTTTTAGTTTCTCTTTTACAGTGTTTTTATTGGAAAAGATGTTGATGATTTTTCTTTTCAGAAAACTTGTTTCTGTATCCTTTTTTTACTGACTTTCTTATACCCCAAAAACTTCTTCCTTATCATTAAAACCGAAAATCTTTCTTCCAGGCGATCTTCCTACACCCTAACATCATTATTCAGATAGTTTGATATGGGACTCTTATGTCGCCCAACTACTTGGATCTGAACCTTTCTTGTTGCCTTTTTGTAATTACCTTCTTATGTCCGAATCTTGGTATTTGTTTAAATCCTTTTATAGAGGTATTTCTTGTATGTTCCATATCGGAGTCTCTTGTTCCAATTCATTTCGATGGACATATAGTTTAAACTTTTATCCGCAAATAATTACCCTCTCTATGAAGCTTAAATATAGGAAGCACACTTCACCACATATTTTATATATGTTATTGTTTACATCCAAACTTCCCATATTCACGTTCAACCTACTTTCCGCTTCCCATCATTTAATATTTGCACCAACATTTTTTGTTCTACATCCTAGTTAAACTTTCTCGTTATATATGCCTAGATTATTGTCGAAGAACAAATACAAGAGCGTCATTTTACAGATTATGCATTGGCATCTTTGTTTTGACATCTTTCAACACTCCAACCTCGAGACGGAGGTCCCGGACGTCACCCGGCGACAAAACTGAAAGAGAATATGAGAAATGAAGAACTGAACTCTCATCTTTTGCTTACATAAGAGGAAGATCAAGCTCCTTCCTACCGACAACAATGTTTGGGCAAACTACAATTATTCCTGTGTTCTCTGGGGCATAGGAGTTGGCTTTAATGTCATACAGTGTACAACCTGGTGGCTACTTGCCATATGCACCGATTTAATGAAACTGCTGTCGAACAACGCACAATTCAGCTCTGCTATCCACAGCTGGACGATCTTCCTACAGATGTGCGCCTAAAAGACACATCCATCGGGACACTGGAATTGTTATTGTATTTTTGAACGCTAGGATCATATTCCTCCTCAACTACTGGGTAAGGTCTATGCTAACCTCATCACACTCCTGTACTCCGCAGGACACGGTCATTGTCGACGGGCGGTAACTATCGACTGATTCACACAGATGGTCAAATGTCCCGCTGAATGTTAAAATCAAGCAGCATGGAGGAAAGCGACGGATCTTCAAAATTGCTCCTTCAACACAGACATCTATTCCAAACGGCCCCAATGGGAGGGCCATTTATTTGCTTCATATCAGGACAACGACAGATAAACCGTCAAACGAACGAAAAATGGACTGCAACAACAACAACAACCACCTCTGGTCTGCTTGGCTGCCAGACTCAGATACCACAGAGCGGCAATCAGGAAGACTCACAACAAACAGAACACTCCACTCTCGCGGATCGAGAACAGCTTGATTTCCAACACGATCAACAGGAAGATGTAGTGGTCTTCTTTATTTGATTGTTCCATGTTAATTCTATTTTTTTAAGTTTATTTTACTTTTTTATTTGCGTTTTTGCCTGTTCTAGCTTTAATTACCGTGTGGTATTGTCAGAAAGTAATTGGCGCGTGCGAGTTAAACAATTCGCCAACGATACATGGAGAAGGAATATTAAAATAATGCTTTTTTAATTTTCTTGTGTCAGCTAAACTCTTTCCTGGACCATGTATGAAAGCTCCCAGGACGTGCGCAATTGTCCAGCAGATTCTTCCAGCAGTGTCATGTTCCCGAGGTCAAATCAAGTTCTCCGTGCTTCACGGTGGTGTGCACGTCTGGCCTCACACGGGCCCCACTGACAGCCGCTTGAGGGCGCACCTCGGGCTTGTAGTGCCTCCAGGACCGGTGATCAGGGTCGTCAATGAAACAAGGTGTTTTTTTCGTTGTTAATATATGGTGACGATGATGATGATGATGATGATAATGATGATGATGATGATGATGATGATGTTTATAATTAAACGTGATGTACAAAGGAGATGTTGATCATGATGGTGGAACTAGTTCCGGTGGTAGTTATTGGCATTGTGATGAATGTTGTACGTATAGTTCTTTGTGTATATTTCGCAGACATTTGCCTAGGGCCTATCTGTACCCCAAAAAGTGAATCTCGACATAATGATCATTATACCTATGCCGATGCAAAGTATTCGTAATCCAAATAACCTTTAAACACCAATACAATTGTTCTGAATGTTTTCAGGACCTGGGAAGAGGGAAAGCTTTTCATCATTGACGACTCGTTTGAACATGAGGTTTGGCACAACGGTACGGAGACCCGCATTGTCCTGATTGTGGACTTTTGGCATCCAGAGGTTACACAAATAGAGAGAATGACGCTTTATCCAACCTAAAGCCAGTACGACTTTATGCCATTAAAATTTTAAAAACATTGAAAACTCTATTTACTTATGTGTACAATTCAGTCAGTCGAAAGGAAAGACATTATATCCAATGTTTACCAGCTTAGACCCTTCGGTAGACCCGCAATGTATGTTGAACTATTTACATAAAAGTAAAACGTGATTGTCGACAGAGATTGATGTTTTGGTTTGTTTTTCATACAGTGAACTAACACATTTCATAGTCGTGACTTCCAGCTAGTTCTTGATGAAGAAATACACGACATGCGTTTTCCTGATTGATGATGTCTTTGATTTTATTCTTACAAATAGTATTTCAACAGCCCAATGCAAAACTAAGGAATTAAAGAATAATGAAGTGTACAGTTTGCGATGTATTTCAGAATAAAGCCAAGGTTCAAAGTCATGGATGTATTAACGTCTGTATATGTAATGTAAGAAATATAAATGCCATACAGCACGATTTTCCAAATAATTTAAATTTTAAGCGTAATGTTTGTCGAATAATGCAGACGTGGTACGAGTGAGGTCTATTATTTAGTGACATCACGTGGAAAAATAGATTAAGGTCGTTTGTTTACCATGTCGTGAGGATGGATCACATAGCGCCGTCATGAAGAGTACACGGCCTTGACCTTTGTTGAAACGTTTACACTTTTATGACACCACTAATCTTAAAGATTTTTAGCCGTTCCTTGTGTTGATTGGTTTGATCTCTAACGTGTTGACAGGAGGTGTTAATTGGTCTGTTCTTAAATCGAATTTCTCTAATAACGAAATGGTCCTGTGTAAGTCTTTTGAGGATAATGAAGTCATTTACATACGCTCCTAAAATTACTAGCGCACATCGGCATGTACCTTGACGGCAGTATAGATACTGAAAAGAATACCGTTAGGGCAACAATGGAAAGTGTTATAATATGTAATCATTACAAAATCAAGCAAGTCAGCAGACACTCTATCTGCACATGAGAAATGTACCCTATGGCCAAGGCTTTACCTTCGATAAGAAAAACAAACTTAACGGTATAATGCCTTTAAACAAAGAGCAGTCATAATCCTCCGCTAAATTGGGGTTCAGCCAATCAGAGAATGGGTTTGGGAATGTTTAGATTTTAAAGAGATTTTACCCCATCACGTGTCTTGTGGGTTTGGAAACTTTAGTTATCGTCTGATTTGGATATGATATCGGTTAGACATTGTATTAAATCAGTTTATGTAGGTGTTATCCTATATAATTAATTAACTATTTAATGAATTTCATTTCTTTAAAATAATTTAAAAGCGCGTTTTATTGCTTCTGTTTTGTCGGGTGGGGGAGGGGGCGGCCTGGGGTGAGGGGGGCGGGGGGCTTTACATTCGTATTTTAATCTAAATATTTCTTTGATTAGTTCTTGTCTATTCTTTCCGTAAATTGTCTGAAATGCTTGTAAGTAACTAGAAAAGCCAGGGTAAATATTTATTGTTGATCGGCAATTTTGTTCTATTTGAACACATTTTATTGGTTAT
>CM017564.1:15635488-15794774 GCA_007844125.1 Sinonovacula constricta
TATAACATATACAAATAAAAGCATACACTGTCTCACCTGTATTCTATATAAAAGTGCTTGATCTGGTTCCTCAAACATGTTTACAATACCTTATTACATACTAATCTGAAAAGACGTGACATCGCCCGACAAATTATAGGTTAAATGTGAAATTAAACTATGGTGTTATGTTTCAGGATGAAACTTGGCTTGTTTTGATTTAGAACTGACACAATATTTTCGGTTGTACCCCGAGTGCGTGTTGTTATTCATTATAACTTTTAAACGTGTCTTATTTCACATACAAAGTACGGTAAGTTTTACCTGGACCAAGCATTTTGAACATTACCATCAGACTGTTTTGCCAATGCTGGATAACTCCGCTCGAGAGCATGAACACTTTTCTTTTGTCAATGTGCGGATGTGCGGAGGATTGAAATGCTCCACCTGTCCAAGTTCAAAACAGGTTTGAGCGCCTTAATGTAGCTGACCTTTTTCAGCCTCGTTTGATCAACGAGGGTACTCGGTCTAGGATTCGTACGTTCTACAATAGTACTCAATTTCACGACAATCTGTGAATATCCTTTGAAGTGAAGTGAACATCCTTTGTGTGAAGATCCTTTACAACTGCCTCCATTTCTCCGATGTTATGTTTCTCAAATGTAGTTACATTTACTTATTTAGGTATGGTAGCTTAGACTACATATTTTATTCTTTGTTATTTTGTCCGCCAGGTGCACTAGAGACGTTCTTAAGGTCTGGTGTGGTTTGCAACAAACGTTGATCTTGTGTTATATGGCATCTACTATATCAAATGAACTGATGGGAATACAAGTAAAGAAAAGTACCGAATATTGTCGCATGTGAGCTAATTTCTGGAGACTAAAGGTTTGGTTAAAACAAAGTATTCTACACTAAGAGTTAATTGTATATTAATTAAATAATATCTGTTCGTTTATATACGTAAACTACCAATGACGATGATTTTGAAACACACCGATTATACTGATTTAAGGCATCAACATGGATTTATTTTCTTTTTCGATTTAAAAACCATAACTATATGCAATAACCTAATTGAAATATAATAAAAATTTCAATTTCGCAAATTAACAATCTACTTGAACGTTTTATGCTGTAAAATACAAATCCTCAATTGTTTCAAATAGAATGTGCCGCAGAATCCTGCGGCAAACAGGCACCTTAAAAACAAAGTTAAGGCATGTATATTTTATTTTAAGCCAAAATATTACATATTTGTTAAGACAAGCTGCGATTATTTCAAAACTCTATTACATTGGGTTAGATTAAACGTCTAAAAGAACGCTATTTAGTAGCAATGCTGTTTTGAAATATATTAACTAGAATTTGATTAAACTCTATCGAGAGAAAAAAATCCTTTCTATGATGGATGAAAAAAAACAATAAGGCGTCTAGGTTGTGGGAAGTTTTAAAGCACAGCATCCGTAAAATCACAACGAAAAATCTAAAATTGTTTAAAAAAATGTCGGCGTTTATATGACTAAACAAAAATTAGAAAATCGAACATTTAAGCCCTTGTACTTAGATTGTAAAGAAATGACCTGACCATGAAAGATAACACTGTTGATGTTCAGTTTGGGTATGCCATGTTAGCAACAAAGCCATCTGGCCGCTTATCTCGATAAAAAATCAGAAACCAGTCGTCAATCTTTGCCAGTGGGATTTACTATAAATATTTCAGCATTAAGGAAACGATGTCATGTAGGGTTTGAAGAAAATAAAACATTTGCTGATTTATAGTTGTATGTATATAACTTTAAACAGTGCTACGCTACGTATTCGTTAGACGTATATTGGAAGTCATACATTTAATTGAGAAAGTACATAACATAAAATAGAAATACTAAATGTGTAGGTTATAATCTCTGACATTATTGGTTCTTTTATAAAATGTTTCATATGCTCTAGCTAACGTGATCATGACATATAATTCTATACGATTGTTAAGCCTTACAATCTAACAAATGGTCGACACAATGCAGTTTGTGAACAGATTAAATTCCGCGTTGTTAGGTAGGTTATTTATGTCAAAGTTCAGATACAATTTCGGTCATTTCTTTTAAAAATATATCAGTACGTTCTTCCTTTTAAAAGTTGGTAATATTTATTATATACATCATAAAGAACATCATCTGACATTTTGAAGTCAATAATAAAAGTAAAGTAAACAGAATAAAGTATAATGAAATAAACCGACAGATGTGGAACTCTTTTCTGAGGTAAAGTCAAATTAACCTGTTAGTATGGAAGGAGAACTTGGTTTATTCCATAAATCGTACTATAATGCACGGTGTTTGTTCTGATGCTTTGTAATAACCACGAATACCGCCAAAATTGATTATTGCGCACAGAAATGCAACAATGAATATATATATATATATTTTTAAAATACAATTTCGCAATAGTAGGCAAATTCAAATTTAACTTTACATTCCAAAAACGAATTTTAAACCACGTATAATTCTGTATAGTTTAACCAAAAGGCAAATACGTTGGTACAATACTATTTATAACAATTTACACGTAATTAAACCTAAGGTTCAATATATCTATTTTCGGGGAAAACAGAAAGGAATAGCTAAATAAAGAAAATTAGAAATAAGACAGACATAGTCCTTACCCGCTGTCGCATTGGACATATTAACTTAACTCATTTATACCTTTTAAAAGGAGACATTTACAATGTATCCCTTGCTTGGGATCACTGACAGGAAACTAAACTGTGTTACATTGTATTGACACAGACCATATTCGGTCTGAGTATTTTAATGTCAATAACATGTTTAGGTCAGTGTCCGATACTAAACTGGTTTTCTTCCGAAACGAGATTGGTATTCTTAAGGAGTTATAAATGTTAAACTGTTTATTATACTCACGTTTTACATTTTTAAACTGTTAAATATGTTAACCTGTTTTCCCCTATAATTCACATTGTTGTAACCCCAAATTGTATATTTCTACTCACATATTTTGATTTTAACCTGATTATGCTCTATTCACGTAAAACTTACTGTATTCAGTCCCGTATGTCCTTTCAAGAATCGGTGTTACGGAAACAACCCTAATACTATTAAACAAACTACAACCTCGAAAATTGGGGCACCTCGCTAACCGTGAAACGGGAAAGCTATTTCCGAACCAAGGGACACATTCTTTCATCTTCACAATTCGGACTTTCACCTAGATTGGTATTCTTAATGAGTTTTAAATTTTAAAATGTGTATCATGCTAACCCAAACCCTATCCGAAACCCAACCAACTGTTAAATATGTTAACTTGTTTCTAATTATAATTGACATTATTGTAACCACAGATTTTATATATCTACTCTCATATATTTATTTTAACCTGATTATGCTATATTCAAGTTCAACGTCCTTGTATTCAGCGCCGTATGACCAATCAAGTATTGGTATGCCGGAAAGCACATAAATACTACAAAGCATACTACAACCTCGAAAATATAGTTAAAACAATGATCTATATGATATCAATATAATACTACAGTAAATAATGGCAGCGATTTGTTTTGATGTTAATAACCTGATACTAGATCTTAAATTGCCTGCTTGAATTCATAAGTGTAATGTTTTCAATTAGTTATTGTTATTATTTTTCTAATTATAATAAATATTAGCAAGTACTTGGTATTTTTTGTGTATGTATCTTTCATTTTAAATTCTTGAACAGAAACAAAATGAAAAACAAGTCACGATTACTGTCAAAGAAAACCTGTCAGAAAGCTGTCTTAACGTTTGCTGTTTTAACTTGTATGTCTTTGTTTAATTATATGCTAGAGCTATGACATCAGTTTATTTATAATATTATAAATTATTAAAGTAACCAATGAAACGTGACTAGAAAGATGAAGAAATCATCGTTAATATAATTAAAACAAGACTAGATATGCAATCAATATAATATCATCTAATTGTACACATAATAAGACATAATTAACATAATTTATTACTAATATGTATAACATAATTAAGAGGACCACAAGTGTTTCTACCTGGGATTGTTTTCTGTGATGAAAACTGAATAAAACTTGTAATGACTTCAATTATACTGCAGTCATTTCCGAATACATAAAGTTGAAAATCAGACAGAGAGCAGAAAATTGTGTTGGTAAAGTATGTTTTATATAAGACGATTTGATATAAACTTAAATAACAGTGGTTGTTGTAAAGACTACACAGGTCTAAGAGTATGTATGAAAAATAACATGAACTTTTACGTATTATTAATCACATAAGTGAAACTGCATGTAATGCCATCTAAATATCTAAGTCAATTATCAATGAATCAAAAAAGAAAGCAAATACAATTCTTTCAAAGTAAGATTTAACAGATGATACCTATGACAAATTATCGAGTTAAAAAAGCACGCATTAATCTGAACAATCCCGTTAGAGATAAGAACGTTCCTCGGCCTAACAATATAAACGTAAAGCTTAGTGTATTATTGATTGAAGTCCCACAGCAGGAGATGTCAAAGGTTAGCTTCCCAGCTCTATTTGAGATTATCAACAAGTTCCTTCGTCATTCTTCAAGATAACACATTTTCTTAAAGACAAGGTTCCTTTGAAGAAATGGCTTTGCCGGCATAATCATCATCAGATCATATCCAATTGCTTCGTATTTAATAATAATAATAATAACTATAATAAAAATAATAATAATAATAATAATAATAATAATAATAATAATAATAATAATAATAATAATAATAATAATGTATACATAATGATTATATCAAGATAATGTTTATCATCATCATCATCATCATCATCATCATCATCATCATCATCATCATCATCATCATCATCAAAAACAACATGATCAACAATAACATTCATAATAATTTCATCAGAATAATAGTCACAACCATATCAATATGTTTTTATCTTAAGAATTATCTAAGAGGGGAAATTCCTTTAACAATAATCTGCTTTGTGTTTTGCTCCTGTGTTTTGGTGTATCCTAGAGACGAGATTGCAGTGCGTGCTCTCCTACCTGTATATAAGGTGTAAACAGTTAAAATATATCAATAATTCATTAGTAAGTACAAGTGTTGTAATAAGTAAATGTAGTTATTTCAAATTACATTACTTACAGTACGTGCACTAGTGGATGATTGGTTGTGTTTACTGGAAATAAATCGGTGTTTTATGTTGGATTCGTGGACAGTAAGACGGTGCTCGTAATGCGGACATTGGGGTCCTAATGCTGACAGATTTACAATAAGACGTTATAGCAGTAAAATACAGTTAAACATCTCCACAGCAACATTTGACGGAGGCACAGAAAACAGTTGCTGCTGACAGGTGTTGTTGTGCAGAGGTTTAATTATCTAATTTAGAACATTACTTTATTTCAACATTAATTTATGTTATGATAATAACACATGTGTAGTACTTCATATATTCATAATGATGTTAGACTTTGCTGACAAAGAAGAAAGAAAAGAGAAAACAAACATACATGTTGTGATTTTATGACTTTAAGTACATTAAATATTCTTATTAGTGGAATCTTATATAAAGTCTTATATAAGACAGTATTTACTTAAATTTAATAAGTTAATAAGTAGATTTAAGGAATGATCACAAAGTCCTACGAGCATTGCCATACCAAAATTTTAATAAAAGCAAAGGGCAAACCCAACAGTTACCGCCTTTGAACGGTCATTCGGCAAAAGGGGCCGACTGGGTTGCTTAATCCGGTTTAACAGAGCTCTAACTTCGCAAGAACAATATGGATGGAGATACATAGAGATACATTACTCACCGTTTAGTTTCCATAAATTCGAGTCGTAAGCTGCAGATAAAGAGTAGTCACTGACCTGCTTTAATGATTACACATTCACCAAGTTTTGTGTGTGAATTTAATAAACAGTATCAATAATCACACTTACTAATAAAATAATACTTTGCTTTCTATTAAGCTTTTCTTTGTAACAAGGTTATCGTGTGTTTTTCACACCTAACTCTTTACCTTTCAAATGGACACTGGATTAGCACCTATATTTAATTAGTCAACCATGATGCCTTATCAGTAAAAACAAAATTGAGATGCTTCCCAAGTAAAACCCAGGTGGTGCTCAGCAGAGGTCATCACAACCTTGAGTAACATATTTGAATAACCATGCGAGTGCCTTTGTTCTGTGCTTTTTTCAGATTTTGGTTTATGTTGCAATGCTCATAGGACTTTGTCATATAAACTTATTTACCTTTACTCACAAACGGTGTTGCTTCAAGCTTAATTGAAATGGAAATTTGTGGGTAATAAAAGTGTTGATGATCAGAAGTGCCTTTTGTTAAGGTTTTACTGTACATTTACTGTGTATGTGAAAATCAACGAATCAGACAATATGGCGACAGCAAGTTATTATAACAAGGGGTCAGATGAATATATTGATGCCAAATGTTCCCTATGTGCCGACAAAAACAAAGACCAAATTGCGGATCATTATTGTTACGACTGTAAGAAACATTTGTGTAAGGCTTGTTTAGACACTCACAATCCATTGAATAAAGATCACATCATAGTGCAAGGAAATGGAAACGACACGGATGGGCTTACCGAGAAATGTTATGTGCATGAGGACGAGTTAATAACTCTGTTCTGTCTTCAGCACAAAGAATTGATGTGTATTCAATGTCGCCGCCATGATCACAGGTCAGTTATTTCAGCAGAACTTAGCGCAATTGTACATTTACGATAAACAGGGTATGTCTTCCTAATCATGCAGTCATTAAGACTTTACACATCTCTCTGTCAAACTGTTCAACCATTTATGAAAATTTTCGACGGGCGTATTTTGTGGCATTTGGCACTCTTGTTTAATATTATGATACGTTTGTAAGTTTTATCGGCATGCGTGACAGTTGCCATTGGAGGGTAATGCGCTATTAAAACTATAAGACATCGTTCACTGTTGACACTTGTTTACCTTCGAAAAGCCTGTATCTTCTATCTATTGGTGCTATTGAAAGCGTGCCATTGGCTGCTGATTATGCAGTCGACACACATTAGGGACCGTGTTTGTTAATTCCTATAACAAAGATGCGAACCTTGCAATTATGAATATAACCATTAAATGTGTACAAAGGTTAAACCGAAAAGATTTGGTTTGTGATTACTTTATTCACTAAAACGGAATGTGCATACAACCGATATTCGATTAATTGGAATCTAGCGTTTATCGGATTTCTCGTCAAGTGGCATAATTATATGTATTCACTTTATAGACCAATTTTATAACATACGTCGATTTTGGAACAGTCATTAAATTACACTTTGTGCACGTATATGTTGCCAAATATGCACGTTTTAATCCAATGTATACTTACGTTATTTTAAATGCGTATTTAAAATTAGCATGTCTTAATTAACTAACGTTGAAACTTTAAACTCGTTGCGAATACAAACGAAAGATCTCATTGGCTACCTGATTTTCAACGAAAGTTATGCCGTTATATAAACATGGCCTTAGAGGTCGGTATCAGTAAATAAGGTTAAACTTCGGTGTTAGATTTGTTTTTATTACTGTTATTAAAAGTTGATTTTATTTATACGATATTAAAATATTCGCTCTAGGTAGATACATGTTGATACATTAATACAAATCTACAGCACAAACGATACAGTTTTACCGTAACCCCTAACACCTCTCAATGATGGTGCTTCAAGTGACTGGGCTTTTTCAAGAACGGAAATGATTATTTTTACAACAACAAATCCCTTAACACGAGCGTGCCTCGTGTGGTATTAATGAAGCGTTTATGACAATAATATATTACGTTTGTCTTATAAACTTGGTAAAACCAATAATATTACATATATGTTTCAATAAATCATTTTTTATGACGCGGGTTATAAATTGGAAAACCTACTGATGCACACCACCACTGTATTTCAGAACATGCAAAGACGTCAAACACATCAAGGAAACCACCGGACAGCTTAGTGCTGACACAGATGTACAAGCTGTCACTGCACAATTGCAATCTGAGCTGAATAATATACAGAAATCTATTGAAGCACTGGATAACGATGTAGCGTCTATACAAAACAGGGGAAGTTGTTTCTTGGAGGATCTTGAAGTTTACGCCGAGAAACTTTTGTCACGAATAAAGGAAATGAGAGAGAAAGGAAAGAGTGACATCAAGAGTAAACAGGACCAGCTTATTTCCAATACCAAAAGATATCGACAGGAGTATGTTTTAGCTAAAGGTGAGATCAGCCGATGTTTAGATGCTATTAACAAACCAAACCAGTTGAAAGCCAATCTGTTTATCCTTAAGAGTAAGGCTAATACAATAACGAAAAAAAGTGATGCTCTTCATAATGAGTCAGACAGTTGGATAGAAGGACGTCAGTTCAACCTAATGGCCGACATGAAAATTATGAACTCCCTCAAAAGCTCTCATTCCCTCGTTATAGATGTCATCACTAAACCAAAGGACACGAGTTCGGTTAGTACTATTGTAGGAGTAGTAGATAGTCCAATGCAAGCGGCTATAGGGAGAAATGGAAACAGTCAAGGAGGGAGACTAAGAGAGAAACAAGAAAGAAGTCCAGTAGAGATACCAGTAAACAAATGAGTAGATGAGACAGTAAAGAGACCAGGAGAGAAACCGTCAGAGGAAAAGGCACCTTTAAGAAATACTCAAGTTAACAATATTTACGTCACCATACCAGAAGATGAGAACGAGTGTTCTATCTTTGGTTGTTGTCACCTTAGTGATGGGTGCCTGCTGATAGCAGATTACAACAACAGCAGACTGAAGCATGTAGACCCGTCAAGTGGCACAGTAACCAAATCCTGTTATACAAATCGCAGGCCATGTGATGTTTGCTGCATTGGTCCACAAGAAGTTGCAGTAAGTATACGTGTCATGTCTCATTCACGATTAAGCTGTGATATATTATATTATGCAACATATTAACACACGCGCGTGTCTATTTATTATGTTATCACAAACCACATTCGACAAAACTCTGTAATTTCATTTAAAGTATTATGGGATAGTAAGACAGGTGATTAAAAAAAACTTGTACAGGTTTACAATAACAAGATATTCGAACAATAATATACTTAAAATACATTTAATTCTCTAAACAATGGCAGTGGATAAGTTTTGAATGATGATTGTGTTAAAATGTGCATTAAAAAACATAATAGTACAAAACAAGCTCATATCTGGTCAAAAATGAAATATTTTATATTTTTAGAGCATATAGTGTTATGAGATAATGATAAGACATGATTCAATGGTTAATCAAGTATACTTAATTTATGTATGTATGTTATTTCTTATTACTTGAAATAATTGCGACATGTTTCTCTAGTCAGTCGTGTGTTCATGTTTGTGCAATACTGTGCATCTACATTAAATATATAGACAGCTTGCGGACCTTCATCGGACACCCACGACCGATCCATTCCATTACTCTCCATTTATCGCCCGTGGGATAATAAGTTCACGTTTTGTCGTTTCTGGTAATGATATTTCATTAGTCGCTTCATAATCCGATGAAGATTTCAGTACACAGATATGGCTCGTTTACTTCGACTGTGGCACTGGGCGCAGCCATTGCTATACTTCTAGTATCCACCCTGAAAATTATGGATTCATGGATTTTGAAAGCTGTGTTATTCTGGCCAATTCTTGTTCTGTTCAGTTCAGCAAATTTACCAATAAACCCACAGTCGACGAATGTAGTGAAACGGAATTGTAGAGCGTGGCTATGCGACGGGCTGTTTTTCATTATATTCAAATCTATTTTTTAATTCTGTTTTAAAATCAGTTTTGCATATTATATGAAAGATATAGAATTAATTTTAACACGATAAACAGAATATGTCTATGATGAAATTTATGACCGTATATTTTATGTACAGGATTATTTTGAAACACATCTATTAGTGAGCAATCATAGTGAATTCATCTTACAGGTACCAATTTCTCTTTAATTTTATTTTTTATTCCGACCGTGATTTAACTGATGATATCGCGAAGTTGTTTCTTGCCTTCGCCTTTTTACTTAACAGGAAAACAACACCATTTCCATGCCTCTGCATTTTTGCGGATGTACATGTAAACTGGTAATTCCCTATAACTAGGAATAAAATAGTGATAACTTTACCCCTGTTAGATAATACAGAAACATAAAGATAAGATATTCTATTACAACTGTTTCTGTAACATGTTGAGATCGCTTTTTGTATTAAGTGAGAAACTTCGATCTTTTCTTGTGATTGTGTTCACCAATATTCCGGCACATCGTTCCACTGAAGATCAAGCAAAGTCTAAGCAACTTTGACATAACATTGAATCAACGCTCAACCGTAGGTATAATTAACACAGTTGGCACAACGAAATTGAATCCGCAAAACGAAATTAAACTTCAACTTTAAACTAATTTTTATTTGATGTCGGTCCGAGAATGTATTCATTTATTCTACTTTACTCACATGAAGGCGTATATTTGAATGTTAACACCATATTGTTACAACTTGTATGGTATGGAATAATTCGTCTGCAAAAGGCAGTTCATTGCTTACACATCGAAGGAAATCGTCCTTGCCAAATTAAAGCTTGTATCCGATATTTCGGACCTATTTTATTTCTACTTAAACCAGTTTAAATATTGGTATCGGAAATGATCAAGCAACATGCTTTTTATTGATGTCAAATGTAAAAAGTGAAACATAACACCCCACTTGTCATTACAATCAGAAATGTTATACCATAGCCACGCTGCAAAGTAAGCTATGTTTAGCCTAAGACATCCACGTGATATTAATCCGCCCTACAGTCGATAACTTTTTCAGCAGCAATCAACGTCGTGCTTATATTTTAATAATAGTGGATATGCAACGTTAGCTATTTTTAAACTAAGAAAACCAATTGGACACTTACTTATTATTATTTGGAACCCTATCTTACGACGGTATCTGCTGTCAGACCCGTGCTTATATATTAAACAGAGTAGATATTTAAAGATACTTCTCAACGCTTCAACTCCAGTAATAATGGTGGTATAGTTCAAAAAGTTTGACTTAAATATGAGCCATGCAAAATGCCTTAATTCTATAAAACAGGGGCAGGCCTGTATGTTCTTATAATAACTTATTACAGCCATCTTGCCGGATATCACCATTACGATTCATGCATGCCGGCTCAAAATCTATTGCCCTGCAATCGAATAATAATAATAATAATAACTAGAAAGATGCTTTTTGCTGAAAGGCAAACACTGGGTCATCCTATGCTTGCAGCTTGATTTTGATGATGCTGAAAACAGCTTGTTGCTTAATAGCTCATACATGAAGCCAAGTAATACAACAACGAGAAAACCGAATGTAAATCAACTGTTAAAATGAAGATGCGTAACAGTGAGGCTCTGTCAGTACTCGACATTACGATTGTTCAATGGATTTTGACAAGTAAAAAAAATTGTTTGGCACAGCAAAAATAAATCAACTTGCCCTTTTAGTCTAGAAAATGTTCACTGCGTTATCTTACATTGCTTTATCATTTCAAAGTTTACTTTTGCTTTCACTATTTCTGTGCGCAATAATAATTAAACGCATATAAAATTTAAATACACTCGGGCCGATTGACAGGTGCATGAAACTTACATAATACTCACTTCACTGCTTTGATGTCACAAAGACTGGTGCAACAATGTAAAGTCACTTGAGAAGTGAATTAAAACAACCAGGATAGTAAGCACATAAATAAAACGGAAATTTTTAAGTCACGGTGTGGATATGTGGCAGTGAGTTCTAAATTCTAAATTCCTAAAACTGTAATAGTACAAGGACTACAAACTGCTGAAGTTTCAGCGGATAATTCCTAAAACTGACAGAGTTATGAGCGTTTAAAAATTGATAACATATGATTTTTTGCCGAGGATCCTGAACAGGCAACTTTAAGACGATGCAGCTCAAGATTGTACAGACTTATCAATTTAGTTTTTTTTTTGCTACGCTTCAATACGTAACCTTCTAAGTACGTCAGTCTAATTTTCATCTTTCTAGCTTTGATACTTTGTCCGATATATGAAGTACAAACAACATTCCCCCAAAACGTCAAAACTGAAACAGCGCTGGTTCTACCAAGGCTAATAGGATGCAAACAGCTGGACATTGTTGTGCTGATTAGTGCCAACAAAACCAGAAAATTTGAGCAAAATCGGTAATAATAATAATAATAATACTTACAATAATAATAATAATAATTATAATAATATTAATTACTATTGTTATTATTATTATTATTATTATTATTATTATTATTATTATGATTGTAATAAAAACAAAGATTTGTGTTTAAAAATGTCTACACATGTGAGATTAACCTGCCAAAATTTTATTTTGATTAAATGATTTGTCTCCCTTTAAGTGAACCTGTATTTTCTTATGCTTTTTCACTGGCATCATTAGTAGTATTTATTCCATTTTAATTGTGCATTAACAAACTTGTGTTTTTAAAGATGTAACACATAACTTAAGGCAATCTAGAGCACCAGTCCATATAGTGTTAATAAGACCAATACGTGCGTCAATTTACACTATGACAAACTATTAGAGCTGTATTGGAAACGTTGGGAACGATTGTAATCTGTGCATGATGTCTAGACTTTTTTTCAACAAGTGCTCACCTTTACTTGACCCAGTCTCCCGTCTTATCAATGATATCAAAATTAGAAAAGAATGGCTTTCTATGTAATAGAGTAAAGTGAAAATATTGGTACCGGAAATGATCAAGCATGTATTTACTATGTATCTGTCATAAACTCGGGCGCAAATGCTCATGGAAATATATCCTGGCCTACCAAGCAATACAAACTCATTTGACACATCCAACTCACACATACACACGCGCGAGCACACACACCACCACCACCATCACCACCACCCCTACCTCTACCCTCACACACCACCCCTACCCCTTCCACCCCTTCCCCCCCCACTCCCAACGGAAAAAGCTCGAGTTGATGTATAATACTAAGGTCCCTGCTGGGCTACGACTACAGAGAACGTTCTTTAATGATGACATTTCGGAAAAGTTGCATTTGTTCGATAGAAGTTGCTACGACCGCTGTCGCTATTTAAGATTATTTATATAATGGCACGTTTACTAAACGACGAAATGGTGTAACAGAAAGAACAAGCCAGCAACAAACTAGTACAACTATGTTTTAATTTAAAAAACAACTAAATCTATGGCGTAATACAACAAAAACAAATAAATCAGCCAAAATTTCAGAAATTAAAATAAATGTAAGCTTACAGTTTGTCCCTTTGGGTGGTGTCCCTTTAATAGTCCCATTAATAATCTAACGTCGAATAATCCTGAAGAGTTTTAGGTAGAATGTCCTCGAAGTTAAGCACAGTTGAAATTATCCAAAGGTAGAACAATACACAAATCGAATGATATAATTCAAAATTCAACACTTTAATATTTATATCACTGTAGAATATAGTAAGTCCACGTAAGTTCCAACACAGAAAGAATGAACATAGAAGATGCCAGTATTTCCAAACTATATGTCCAAAATCTATAGCAAACTTTTATCCAAACTCTTTAACTAAACTTCCTTTAAATCGGCAAACACGCCCTTATATATACCCAAAGAATTTCTAGAACATTCACGAAACCCAGAACATTCTCGAAACCCAGTTAAAAATAAACAAATGAACTTTCTAGCACGATCACTTTTCTTTCTAGCAGTTACGCGAATGCTACGTCATCAAAACCACAACGGTAAACAACCCTTAACCTGACTAGCGTAACCTTAAACGCTGGTATACTACTGTACATTACAAAGTGAATGACAGAATTGTCTGTTTATATTGCATTTTACTTTTCACAAAACAAGCAAACTTAAACAGTTAGCACTATTTAAGTTAAGCGCACATTTTACGTGGCGAAACTTAATCCAAATTGTTCAATTTCACTAAGTATATCGTAATGCTTTAGAACGAGTGGTGTACATTCAAACAGAAGACGAGCAGAACACATTTGAAAATAAGTAAGAAGAAAACAGAAACAATAGTCGGAAGATAAGAAAAAGGAGGGTTTGAGAAGGGTAACAGTAGTAGGAATAAAACAGAGAATAATTTAATCGCTCATCTCGCTCGTTGTTTCACATGCCTAACTTTTACCTGTTTTGTACAAACAAATAAATTAATGTTGCCTGAAAAGATCGCACGTAATGCCTTTATTGGTGTCCTAAAGCTATATGTGGAAAACAAACATCTATTTCCTATCTGAGCTACGCTACAAGTAACTATTTTGAAGTAGGGAGTCCGCTTGTTGGAGATCACATTATATCATTATCCGGGTTATTTGCCCTGACGTCCATTTATGGAAAATAGTCACAACCGTGGCGGCCATGTGTTTTGACCGACCAAAGGCTCTGAAAGCTATTAATACAGTCCATCCGCGTAATGGGTATACTAAACATTAAGGCTTCAGCTCTTGTAGTTTCATGAATGTTCCTAAAGAACTATGTATGAAACAAGGCCCGGCCCCTGGCAACCATGTTACGTATAGGATCAAAATTATTTGAACATGTTCTTCCATTTTGTAGTTCTATCTCCTGAGGAAGCTTAGTTGAATTTGGGCCAGTGGTTTTAGAGGAGATGTCGTTTTAAAAATGTTGCCGGACGCATGTTGCCAGATGTTAGGCTATCTAATAGCATTGCGCATTGGTCTAGGTAAGCTAAAATTAAGACTTCCTACAGAACACGGACCTTAGAATAACCTTGGGTATACCTAATAATGTCACAGTCAACATTTTGAAACAACCGGCAAGAATGTCACTAACTTATATTTTGGGTCAGCGTCTGAACGAATTAATCAAACCCAGTTAACCAGTTCCTCGGAATTGGATACGACTTATGCAATAAAAAGCTAAATTAGCTAAATTAGTTGACAACATTTTACCTGTTGAGCAACAGTTTCAGAATAACTACGAACAGATAACTACGTGTCCCTCTGAGGTTGAGCCGTAGGTGCTCGTTGTACAATGTTACACTTACCTACAATTAACAATTAACGGATCACCGCATTCAAATCAGGGCAATTACATTATCGCACTGGAACAACTGGTTTCAAATATTGAAAGATGGAAGCAAAGATCCAAATACAGGCAGTGTTTTTTCTGTCTTTGTTATACCTAGTCAAAATTAAACATGCACATATAAATAAGTACATAAAACTGACCTCTACATAACAAAATTGATGGCTATATTGCAAGCATTGAGCTGGATATTAAGAAGGAAAATACATACTATGCATTCAGTTTCTTTGGCATCACTAACATAAATTAAATTAAAAATCTACACCCGGCTTTTAAAACAAATCGAAGAAGGATCACCGTGTAAAACTTTAAGTGTGACCAGCTCTTGTCGGAATATCTGGTAATAAACGTGCTGACACAACACAGCCTAGAAATGCCTTCTATTTGAATGTCTAACTCAAAACAAGATAATGCAATATGTTTGAGCTATATATGTCATTATCAGGGAATGAGACATATTAAACAAAAAGTGAGGGATTTGCCGGCACCTTTGCCGATACTGTGCAGCGAAATTTCTATCATTATAGCACAGGTACACCGAGCATTAGGAGGGAAGCCACTACTTCCAACTTTAAAGTCTTTAGTTTGACCCGGCCGGGTTTTGAACCCGCGACCTCCCGATCTGCAAGCCGACGCTCTACGAATTGAGCTATTGCGGCCGGTAGGAGACAAAAAGTAAATACTATGATGAATATGAAGATGAAGTAGGGTAAGCAATGACTGGATGGTCGCCCTGTTAAGTATTATTTAATCTAATTATAATATTATTACAGTCATAAAGTTGAATGGAGGTGTAAACAGACTGGTCCATACCAGAATCGAACTGGTGATTCAACACAGAATCGCACCTGCACAAACCAAATGTCTCCAACACCCCAGTCCGACCACTTTATAACTGAAACTTAAAGGTATACACAAGTTATTTGTGTTATAAGTATTGTCATATTCCTATTGCTTCTATATAGTCTTAAAATGTATCTGTAACACTAACAAGTAAGGCTGACTACTGGTTCTTGTTAGGATACACATACTGGTATGCAGTGTTTGGTTGAAACAGGCGTTTCCTTCACTATCGAACAAGTATCAAAAACATGCCTTCTAACCAGTTGTTTGTTTACATTTCATTGAATTTCCATGACTAATAATGCATATATGATCACTTACATCTAGATATATATCTAACTACTGTCATGAGAATGTTCTTTGCCCTCCAACCTCTCTCCCATGTTCACCCTTAATGCCGTTTTCCCTCTTTTTCATACATTCATAACTTTTTTCATATTTTCTCATTATGTATTTTTTTATTTAATACAGAATACAGTTCTATAAGTTTATCAGTAGCTTTTTACTATTTCTGCCAACATTAACAAACTAGTTTTACTAGTGATTACATGTTTGACTAAACAATGTCAGTCTCTTTATAATTTGTTAGATGTAAGTTAATCTTGAATCAGCTCATCACATGACATTTACACTTAGGCAGCACGCAAATGAAGGAACAAAACTATTAATAACCTTACAAATGAATTTATCAACATATCTGTTCTGCCATTTCTGCCTGCAGTCAAGAGGTCCATGAAGGCCCTATATCGCTCACCTGATTGCCGTTGACCCTTATGGCTATGCTTTTTGTCTCACAACAGCTCACTGAAAGCATAAACTCAGGTGAGCTAGAAAAAAGCCCTATTTATATAACTAGACATATAATGATATAGCATTGGATTTACAAACTACAATTTAGCATTTACACTTTTCCCATGTTCATGCATTGAACATGTTCCACTAAATAAATCCACAATGCTAGTATGGCTTTAAAAGAGTTCCATAACGCTAACGCATCGGCCGATTTTGAAATTGGCGGCTAATAAAATTTAAATTTACTTTGAAGCAATACTACTGCAGTACTGTTGAAATTTGACTTTTATGTAATTAAACGTAAAATAAAGAGGAAAATTACATATTTTGAATCAATGGCACCTATTCGGTTAAATAAGCAAATGAACACACAAAACACACGCACCATTTGGCGCCTGGCAAATTCAATATAATCACCACAACACAATAAAATATTCCAGATATTAAAATACGCATGTATGATGTGGCATAATTTTATACTAGTACAGATTAGGATATTGCTGATGAACAGATTCCCCTTGGGGAGCCATATAACAGCAGCAACCATAAGTCTGTCAGCATTTAACATTATTTATAATTAACAAAACTAAGACCGTGATACAACAATAATAGATTTCATCTAATATAACATTTGTATTAGACAACTGGCTATGACCAAAGACACTGACTGATTCCTAGATCAAGTAGAGAGAATGTATATAGTAATAATACATAAACAAAAGACGCCCCGGCCCCTCTGCCCCTCCCTTTAAATCATTTTAGCACTATCAGTGGACAAGAAAACATACAAATAACAAAACCCCACTGAATGTATACACATTGCCTATATTATACTTAATAATATAAACATTAATAAAATGGTACTTAACAATATAAAAGTTAACGAAATGCAAATATTGTACTTATTACTATACATGTTTACAGCTAGCATTTACGTTATGTGTAATAATGGGAACGATTTAGGAGCGGTCGGGCCTCGGGCGTCCAGACATGGATAAGGAAATTTTGGCATAGGACCCCTCCTCTTTAAAACTATCCTTCCCTCATTATTAAAAAGTGCACGGTCAAAGACAGATCCCTTCCAAACCATCTTTCATTTCTACACATGGACAACCTCAGCTTAAGATCCATACCTTAACAAGAGGGCCATGATGGCCCGTAATCGCTCACCTGATGACACAGGCTTTTAGTAGGCTCAAATCTGGCATCAAGTAATTAAGAGTTATTTGAGAAATCTTTGGTGAGGACTGGACCATAAGGTTGATAACAATTTCTAGAATTTTACCAAGTAACCTAATGAATCCATATGAATCACTTCAAAACATATGTAAGATTTCATACTGGCAAACATGCTCGCCAAGTTTGGTGAAGATTGGGCCATTAATAGGGCCGCTAGTATGTTCACAAGTTTTTTGTTAAGATTTGACATAGTGACCTACTTTTTGACCCCACGTGACCAAGTTACGAGCTCATCCAATATTTCATGGAGACAAACATTCTACTCAAGCTTGGTGAAGATTGGACAATTAATGTGGTCGGTAGTGTGTTCACAAGCTTTTTCTAAAATTTTACATTGTGACCTACTTTTTGACCCCATGGGATCCAATAACGAACTCATCCAAAATTTCATGTCGCCAATTATTTTGGCCAAGTTTGATAAAGATTGGCCTATAAATATGGCCTCTAGTTTGTTCACAAGGTTTTTCTAAGATTTGATCTAGTGACCTACTTTTTGACCCCACGTTACTCAATAATGAACTCATCCAAGATTTCATGTAGACAAACATTCTGACAAAGGTAGATGAAGATTGGCCAATAAATATGGCCTCTAGTGTGTTCAAAATCTTTTTCTAAGATTTGACCTAGTGACCTACTTTTTGACCAAACGTGACCCAATAACGAAATATTCCAAGATTTCATGTAGACACACATTCTGAGCAAGGTTGATGAATATTGGCCTATAGATATGGCCGCTAGTGTGTTCACAACATTTTTCTAAGATTTGACCTGGTGACCTACTTGTTGACCCCACGTGATCCTATGACGAACTCATCCAAGTTTTTATACAGGCAAACGTTCTGAACAAGTATGATGAAGATTGGCCTATAAATTTGGCCTCTAGTGTGTTCACAAGCTTTTTCTAAGATCTGACCAAGTGATCTACTTTTGACCCAACGCGACCCAGTTACTAACGCGTCCAAGATTTTATGAAGATTGGCCTATGAATATGGCCTCTAATCTGTTCACAAGCTTTTTTCTAGGGTTTCACCTAGTGACCTACTTTTCGACCCTACGTGACCCAATATCGAACTCATCCAAGATTTCATGTAGACAAACAGTCTGTCCAAGTTTGATGAAGATTGGTCTATAAATATCGCCTCTAGTGTGTTCACAAGCTTTTTCTATGATTTGACCTAGTTACCTACTTTTCGACCCAACGTGACCCAGTTAAGAAGTCCTCCAAGATCTCATGTAGGCAAACATTCTGACCAAGTTTGATGAAGACTTGCCTTTAAATATGGCATATAGTTTGTTCAAAAGCTTTTTTCTAAGATTTGACATAGTGACCTACCTTTGACCACAATGACCCAGTTACGAAATCCTACAAGACTTCATGTAGACAAACATTCTGACCAAGTTTGATGAAGATTGGGCTATAAATATGGCCTCTATTGTGTTCACAATCTTTTGCTAAGATTTGACCTAGTGACCTACTTTATGACCCCCGTGACCCAGTTACAAATTCATCTAATATTTAATGTAGACAAACATTCTGACCAAGCTTAATGAAGATTGGCCTATAAATATGGCCTCTAGTGTGTTCACATGCTTTTCCTAAGATTTGACCTAGTGACCTACTTTTTACCCAACGTAATCCAGTTACGACCGCCTCCAAGAATTCATGCTCTAAAACATTCTAACCAAGTTTGGTGAAGATTGAGCTATAAGTGTGGTCTCTAGTGTGTTCACACGGTTTTCCTAAAATTTGACCTAGTGACCTACTTTTCGACCCCAGGTGACCCAATAATGAACTCCTCCAAGATTTGATGCAGACTAACATTCTGACAAAGTTTAATGAAGATTGGATAAAAACCGTGGCCTCTAGCGTGTTCACAAGCTAAAATGTTGACGACGAACGAAGCAGTATCACAAAAGTTCCCCATGAGCATGTTTGTGTTCAGGTGAGCTAAAAACATAGCATTAAGTTAAATGAGGTGTAAACGAAGGGACCACTCCTTTAAAACAATAAGGTGATTCTAGGGTTAATAATAGGCGGTAGAATTTACATTTACCTTATCTTTGGACAAAAATCAATAAATTAATCATTTACTAGCTCTTTACTACTTTAGCTGTTTAAGTAGGTAGCTGAAATTGGATACCTGATAGGAGCCCACTTTCGGCACTTTGATTAAAAATATGCAATGGCTGGGCAAAATGGCGGCGTCACAATAAAATATAGCTGTATGTGCTGACCCTTAAATAAACTGGTCATCATCATCCCCATCATCATCATCATCATCGTCATCATCATCATCATCATCATCATCATCATCATCATCATCATCATCATCAGGCCCGCTGTATAACTTTTACAATGATCTAATGCAAACATCTATGTTTTTGTTTTTCAGTCATACCAATGGCAAGTTGTAATGCAGTGACAGTTTGCATTGGACTTAAAAAAATCTTATTGCATACTTATTAACATATTCTTATCCATTCATGTCGGAAATAGAAGTTCGTAGAGTAATTACCTTGTGTGACCCATGCTAACATATAATGGCACCCATCCATCACAGTTCTTGGACTCTGGTCATAGGCTAAATCTCCACTAAACCTTTCTCAGAGGCGGCATAGAGTTGCCACAAGTGTTGAAAATCTAATAGTATAATACAGCAAAAACTGTGTTAGGTCATATACATTCATACATCGTTGAACTTGATCTATTTCCTTGCAAAGATCTCTAAGTGCGTGGAGTAAAGTGACAAAATACCAAATTTCACTTGAACTAGTTTGTCCTCGATTGACATTGTAAGTTCATTAAATATGCGTGGAGTATAGTGAATGTTGTTTACATTAGAATGAGGTAACTGTCGCACTGTTGGTGCCTAATAAACAAATGACACAATGTTGCAGCCTCCTACAGGATCATATTAGAATACAGATATATGTGTTGACCCATAAATAAACTAGTTATGCTAAATAGCTGTATCTTCTTGGTGGATTCCATTAGGGACTCCATATCACTGCTACGTCCAGCTCTTTGAAAATAACGGGATCACCACTGTTTTAGGAGTTTTCAATTGTTGGTTGTATAAATCGCTTAATTCTGGGCAGCAAATTCTTTTATTTTATTTCCATATTACAAAAAAGCCAGGCTGGAATGGAATGGCCACCTATGTAATATAGTATTAACTGACCAAGTAACATCCTCTGTTTAGACTATGAGAGAGCCCTACCAGAACCCTAATCAGTCACTTAAATATTACAGGTGGCCTCCAACACTTTGGACCAAAATATTTTCATTAAACATCATAATAAACCATTGTTACCTGAACATATCTCACAAAATGGTGTTTATTAATGGCCTAACCTGTTTGAAAAGTGAACAAAAAAGTCACAATCGTCAATTCAAACATGTATTTCCTATCTGAGCCCATAGTTAGCTATTGTTAAACTAGGAAATCAAATCGGCTCTGATGTCGATGTCTATTTCAATCAGGAATCCTTAACGTTATTATTTATAGATTTTGAAAGGAATTAACAATCAAGTGTTGAGTAACGAGTTTTACTGCCCTAAAATTGAGATACTGTTGACAATTGTCAATGCTTAGACTAAAGTATGATCTTTTTTTCTGCAGAAATTGTGTTCAGATACAGTCCTGGCACCGTACCAGTTGTCCAAAACATCGTATATCGTGCGTATTTCTATCGTAAACATATCGTATGGTAACGTAACGTATCGTGTAACGTAATAGGCCTATCGTGAAGTAACGTAACGAGTCCTATCGTAAATGGTACATCGTATCGTATCTTATCGTATCGGAACGTAACGCTTATGACAAGACCGTGGTATCGTAACGGAACGTATAGTATGGTAACGTAACACAAGGAGAATTGCACTGTGCCTTCTCATAATTCTTTGATACAAAGATACATATATTGTGACAATTTTCTAATGACATCATCATGCTCATGCAAATGTTCACAGGAAATTCAAATGTCATAATAAATGCTTCACAAATACAAAAAGAAGTTATGGTTCTAAACAGAAACTAAACTACATTTGTATATATTACATTTCCGGTACATGCATTCAATCGATGAGCAAATTAATATTGCACACCTTCGAACTTATTACTTGAATGACAATATGTGTAGATTGAATATGAATGGACATTTAGAAAAATATTCTTGAAAACTAGGATCCTGGTTATTTGCCCACGCTTTTATGGAAAAAAAAGCAGTAAGACGTAATTGGAATAAACATACAGCTGGAAAAATACTAGCTATAACACAATCTAGCTCTATGTCAGGTTATGGAAAAGAGGTTTGTCTCAAATATGGGATTCAAATGGTACGGCTCATATACAATGAACATTGTTAATAAATAATTGGACCGTGTGGAATCATCTCCGATATTCCGACAAGTTAGTTAACTGTAAAGCTAGCTTACCTATGTCATCGCCGGGCACAATCAACACTGATATAGTCTCTTCGCCAATTATTTTAAACGCGTAAATTTTACACACATGTATGCGAATTTAAATAAATAAATAAAAGCAATTCAGTGCTCGACGAAAATTCAATAAAAGTACGTTCACAAGTGAAGCAAACAAATTAATATAACTTCTTCTGCCCGTGATGGGGTCAAACGTTTAAGGTGTGAATGTGTTTGTCAAAACAATGTGCTAGTATCATAAATAACAGTGAACATCTGTCATCATGCCTTCTTAATTTCCGTACATTTTCCCGCCCTGCCAATCACGTGCATGTGTGTTCATTCCAATTAATTGGTGACACTTTTATGACAACACTAATCTTAAAGGAAGTAGGATTTTTAGCCATTCGTTATGTTGATTGGTTTGATCCTTAACGTGTTGACCGGGAGTGTTAATTGGTCTGTTCTTAAATCGATTTCCTCTTATAACAAAATGGTCCTTTGTAAGTCTTCTTAGGATGATGAATCCATTAACATACACTCCTAAAATAACTAGCGCACATCGGCATGCACCTTGACGTCAGTATGGATACTGAAAAGAATACCGTTGGGGTAACAATAGAAAATGATATAATATCTAATCATTGCAAAATCAAGCAAGTCAGCAGACATATATAGTCTTTATAAGCTCCTGTCAAAAAACCTCAATGCCCTTATGGAGAAAAAGCTATAATTAATAAAAAAAATATAATAAATAACGCACAAATTTAGACATTCGGACATGTTGGTAGGACTCTAAGTTCAATATTTACTGCCACAATATCGTTAGTTTAGAATAGTTTTTTTTAATTTAAACTAGGATCAAGCTACGCTTGTAAAGAATGCAAGTTCACCAATAGGAACTGTCCTTACTGTGACATAGAGAAATACTTTAACCCAGTGCTGTTTTGGTTAAGGCAGCACACAATAGCAAGAGATTAGCTACAAAGACCTATATTATTCACGCGTGTCTTTGCTTTTTGTACCAGCAGAAAAAGGCAGATTTAATACAAATGCAACACTTTAATACCTAGAAGATATTAGATCCATTAATTACAGCGATTTCTCAGCACTCAGTATTTGAGTTGAGTTTAACTAAGGGAATAATCTTATCAATAACGTCGATTACGTTTTCTAAATTTGTTTTAATGTTAATGGATTTGATCCCTACATGGAAAGGATTAAGTGGAGGTGTTAATTTGTCGGTTGTTAGTCCAATTTTGTCTCATAATAATATAATTATTATTTAATAGTTCTGTTTCTATCTTTTTAGTTTGTTAAGTTTTTTTTCCCGATAGACCCATATTCTACTATTCCTTACCGATTTTTATTTAAATAGTGCTTGAAAAAGGGTTGAGTATGAGACAATGGTATGTTTCTGATGTTATTTATTTTCTAGCAGCTAGTCCATTTATGTAGGTTATTCGGTACATGCACCTACAAATCACGCGAGCGATTATAAGCCCCCACACAGATTGCCACTTTTATGACACAACGCTTTTATTCAAATTAGACGGGCAGTGGACATTTATCTGTAGTGCACAACACCTGCATCCGATCTGAAGACATGTCATACATGTCATACATGTCTGAAGATCCCAGCACACATAATCTGGCTGTGAAATTTCACTTCAGTAAAACGCAGACACGGATGCGGGGAATAGGGGCAGAACATTGAAATATACGTGTAGAGAAGAGTGGTGTAAGAAATCTAGGAAATTACATATTTAAATTAATTTGTCTTAACATGGTACATTTTTACACACTTGTTCAATGTTTAAGCAGGCTATCATATTGGCGTCACTTACTTATCTTTTGCCTACACATTTTACCATTTAGACGGAAATAGTTGTATTGTTTTATTTGAATGGTGTGAAAACATTACCGCCTATATGCGCTGGAAGTGGGCCGATTGGAGCAGAACGATTTGGACTAAACCGAGTTGGTATAGTATAAATAGGCTGATTGAACCTTTACTTTAACAACATGCCGCATTTGCCATGGTATTTCGTGTAACGTGACGTAAACGGAAACAATACAGTATGTTGTATCGAAGCGTACACCGTATCGCATCGTATCGTGTAGATTTTCTATCGCAATGCATATCGTGTATGGTATCGGACCGTAACGTGTATGGTATCGTGTAAAAACCGCACATGGTATCGTACATCGAACGTAATCGTACCGTACGTACATCGTATCGTGTGACAACTGTTACGGTTCCAGAACTGTACCCTAAACAGAGGTCAGATAATGTTAAATGTATTAGATATTGTGAAAATAAATTATAAATATCACTCACATCAGCTTATCTGTCTGGATTACAAACACATTTTGCGTTGTATTGTGGCAGGTGTCACTGTGATAGAAATATCAATCAATTACACGTTTTGTCATCTTTCACTTTACTCCATCCACTGCGTGTTATATTGCCCCTTAACGTTGTTTGAACCCCTATATCGAACGAATTAAACAAAACAGAGTCTGCAAATGGGCCCAAAACCAAGAAGCACACATCCTGAACGAATTCTACCAAGATCAACCTATATTGCAGCTGGAAACATCTTAAATCCACCAAAATAGAGGAACAGAATTCCAAAAAATCCTCAAACTCGCGACTTCCGGTGCGGTACTAGTAGAATGCGAAAAGAAGTTGTTTTCGCCAAAAGAAGAAATAACTGCGAAAAGAAAAAAAAATATTGTTTTTTTTTTTTAAAAAAACACTAATAAAAAACACATAGGTAAATATGTTTCCATCCCATTTCGTTGAGATATATGCCGTGCGAAGGTAATTTAACGACCGAAAAAAATAAATAGTTGCGAAAAGAAGGAATATTTTCTAAAAGTTGTTTACCGATCTTTAAAAAAATGCTTTATTCAATTGAAAGATCAGGAATAATACATGAGAAAACTATAATCGAACATATTTCATTAAGATTTATGCCGTGCAAGGGTAATTTATTAAACGCGGTCGCTAAATTGACCGCCCTTAAGGAAGAAATGTCTGAGAAAATAGGATTTTTTCAACCATAATATACGATTCATCCGACACTACTATTTAAAAAAAAAACTTACACAAAATTAATCAAAGCGCCTCATAAGTAGCTGGACTTATTGTTTTGTTTGTTTTAGCTCACGTGTTAATTATTTTGATTTAACAACATATGTAAAAATACATGACATAATAACAACATAATTTTGGTGGGTTTTAATTAACTAATATCAAGTTACTGACTTGTAGTTCAAAAGATGCAACATATAACAGAATATAATGTCAATATATACAATCAATAATAATACCAGCTTTTGTAATTTAGAGATAATGCGTAATTGATGCAAAGTGAGTAGTTTAATACTGAATCCCAGGCCGAAAAATAAAATTTCCCAAAAGACAAAGCCTGGAGAGAGATAGACATAGGGAGAGATATATAATGAGAAAGAGAGAGAGAGAGAGGAGGAGGAAGGGACAAAAGAGACAGACCCAGAAAGAGACAGAGATAGAGAAAGAGAGACAGACGACGAGATAATGAGACAGACAAAGATACAGAGAGGAAGACATACAACGAGAGACCGCTAGACCGAGAGAGTCTGAGAGACAGAAACGGCAGAGACATTGCAGACAGAAAGAAAGAGATAGAGAGAAGAAGAGAGAGAGAGAACTAACAAGGGAAGGAGCGGTAAAGATACATTAGTACAGAGAGGCACAAGAGAAAAAACGACAAAGAAAAAAGGTGAATATGAGGAAGCAACTGGCATTTTTTTTTGTTTTTTTTGTTTTGGGATATATTGGGAAAATGAAAATCCCGCAAAAACATTGTGTAATTACGTCACATAAGAGAAGTACATTTGAATCACTGTTTGCATAGATATACGCGGAAATGCCTGACTGAATGGCGAGATTAAACTAGTTCATAAACCAGGACCTTCATTGATATCATGTAGATTTAGAGGTGGTAAACAACAGTTTGCCTATATCTAATGCATATTGCCCCTGTTCTGTAAAATGTGTTTATAACTGCTGCGAAAACGTATACTTTAGTTTAAGTAAAGGCTATGATAACAGTATCTCTATTGTAAGACAATACAAATATCGCACTAAAAGTCTATTATTTCCAATTCTATAAATAAGCGTACATTATTTCTAAATTTATAAATACACATGATAGGGATATCAGCTAAAGATAGATATCGACGTCAGAGCTGATTGTCTTGATGGTTTTGTAATGTAATGTAAAAAATAAATAAATGATTGTGTGGTTTACTTAGTTTAAAAAAGCTAACTCTACAGCGTGGCTAGGATAGGGAAGATCTATTGTGATGACACGTTGGACTTTTATGCTTTATTTGTTACATGGATGTAGGGCAGCAATAAACCAAATTCCAAGGGATCGTTTCATGCATCGATAATTTATCTGGCTGCTTGAGAGAAATAAGAATGGTTCAAAGTGTTGGATACCACCTTTAAAGAGTCAACACTGTATGTGACAAATCAATACATATAGGCGGACTTTACTGGCCAATAGTTGAGTTCAATGTTTTTGATTTGTAGTGTCGGCAAGTAATAAATACAATATTTCATAAGGCCAACACGCGAAGGATATATTGGTATATTCAAAATTGTAAATAAGGTATCCTAAACGCATTTTAAAACTATAAAGCTAAGTTTACCATTAGATTGTCGCATATAGAGGTTGGCTGTGTGAAAATTGACGGGATGGATTTTGTCCTCATCATTCAAAATTAATGAAAGTTTTGGTCCGGGTGAGCTTTTGTTCGACATTTATGCACAGGTATTGTGACACTTGGTTAACCTGGACACGATATTTAGTTATATTCTTTTGCCATGTAATGTGCTTTAAAAGTCATCACAGCACACCATTTATAGTAATAAACTATACTTACCACCCCCTCAACCGCAGGAGTTGGACACCCTCTGCCCCACCCAACCCACCCCAGTGCGCCCAACACATCAACTTTTGTTTCACTTTGACGGGATATTTTTATTTACACTGTTTGTTTGATAGAAAAACTTTCAGGAAGTGCGTTGTTGGAGCGCTCTCCAATCCAGGTTTAAGCACCCCAGTTGGCCCTTTTTTGCCGACTGACAATTCCAAGGCGGTAACTGATGGTTTTTTCTTTTTGTGTGTTATGTCTCGTCTCTGTGTTTTTGTCACATTTACATTTACCTTGTTTACCTTTTTCTACAGGTAGATACAATTTAAATGTCTGTGGAAATTTTGAGAGGACCTTTTCTCATTTACCTATTTTGGATCCGTGTCTGCGCTATACTAAATCTGTTGGAAAGGTCCAAACTTTAGAAGCTAACTTGACAAATGTATCGTTTGTGGGAAGAACCCATAACCATACATATATAGAGATAATAAACCAATTTCTAATTTGACTTATTTAAAAAAAAACAGATTCTTGGAAAGAATTGACTAAATGTATATATTAATTTTTCATTAAAAACCACAACTGACTGCATGTACACACAGGAGGTCTTGTTGAAAACGTCTAAACATATCGCGCTAAGTATATTTTTTAATATTTTAATAAAATAATACTTTTAAATATATGGATTTCTTTTGTATATTAACCTTTGAGTCAAATACTGTTTCCATAAATCTATTATAGTTCTCTGTAGATGGCTAGATGTAAACAAATGTATTTGCACATTTTCTGTGGGTCTTTTGTAAACTTCCTGCTATAATCATGTACATAAAACGATAACTAGCTTCTAAATGTTTATGTTAGGTTATATATGTTATCACAAACAGTTTTACCAGTTACAGATAAATGTTCATTTATTTACATCTCTACATTTTCAGACACAAATGGCAAATCTACCACGTAGCCAGGCAGAACCAAGCATGGAGGAACGAGAGCATAACAGTTGTGTCGCTAGCAAGTTGAACGACCACGAAAGACTGACGTTTGCCATGTTGTTAGCAATTGTTGACTTTTTTGGATTTAATATTTGTCTACTCTACATTTCTAGTTGTGTGGATGTTTGATTTGTCGGCCATGTTTAGTTCACCATAAACAAATTGACAGATCTTCCGACATGAACCATAAACAAACTTCTCGCACGACATGAACTCTTTCTTTCCCCTACACTTAGTTTCAGGTAGCATCTTAATTAACGTTTATGAATGTAGACGTATATTTTGTCACCAACACAATATGAACATTTTCAATGTTTTACTCTGGTCTACATTTCTGTATCTCCAGGTTGCCTTCCTTCGTTCTCCTCTCGATGGTTCTACCCAAGTCCAGGTGTACAACACCGAGAGTCTGACCAGGACACGAACCGTCGAGTTGGGACATAAGACCTCCAGGATCGCTTGTCACGGCGGAATGCTGTACTGTGCTGAGTGTGGTGGTACCACCTTGTATGTATATGACGTGAGGAGTGGCAGGAAGCTGAGGAAGATCTACCCCAAGGACACTGACGGACAGAAACTGTTCTCTCGCATCCAACACCTCGCCGTGAACAATTCCGGCGACCGAGTCTATGTGACTGACTACAAGAGAGGTCTTGTATGTGTCGGCGTGGACGGGACGCGGATATTCCATCTCTCCTATCAGGATCTCGGACTGTCTGAAGTCTCGGGTGTGACCACTGACCATCGCGGTCACGTGTTTGTTTGTGGACGGTACTCACAGAACGTAGTCAAGGTGACCGAGGATGGTCACGTGGTAGGTCAGATATTGTCCGAGGAAGATGGGATCACGTGGGGTCCATCCTGCCTTAGTTATGATGTAAACAGGAGCCGGTTGTATGTCGGAGGTTGGAGTGATCATCTTCTGATGGTAGAATGGAAGTAAGGTTTATATTAGTTTGAATTGATGTAACGTAAACATTAAATATTTCTGGACATTTTGTTTTTACTTGTGTTAATATTTTTGTAGATATGTTATGAATTAGTGACTCGTTATAAATGTGGGATTAAATCAACATTATAGCAAAACAATGTTTCATCGACATTTTGTTTAAGAATAGAATTAAATTAAAAAGTTTACTTAAACCTCGTTTCTTCTGTAAATGTTACAGAAAAATATGTAGTTGATTTATTGTTGTATTTGCATTAAATATTTAATACAAACGTTCATACAATTAAAGTTTATTTCAGTTCAGTTTGATGTTTTCATCTCAGTTCGACATGTTTGTATATATGTACATCAACATCAAAACAATGACGTCATAACAATATGACGTCATCACACGCGGATAATACGTTTTCCCGCAATATCAACAAACAGACGCAACTTCATCAATACATTACTGCAGTGCTGAATTATTCGGCATTTCTGTCAGATTTCATCAGATTTAAATCAATTTTTAAAATTATTTCATACTGCTATTCGTATTTTTTCATTACATTCGTGTTACATGTAGCGGTATATAAAGGCAATAAAATCCGACAGTTGTTATATAAACAATCGTAAATCGATTTTCATTGTTATTATGTTGAAACAATTGTAGCCGTGACCAGCAAGGCGTCAATTTTAGTATATGGTGTATAATATCTAGTAAGTATAAAATGTTTATAGTATATAAACTTCAAAATGAATAGTTACGAGATGTGTGGTTCAGTTAAAATGGTGCATCTGTTTTATCAGCTGCAAATCAAATATCAGTGATATCGGTAAAATAAAGAAACAGAATCAGATAGATCTTTGACAAGTTGAGTAAAAGATTCATTTATGTCTAAAGAGATGTTGCAAGTTTATATTCAAATCGGAATTGATCATGATTTTATGTAAATGTACAATAACGGTTGGCAATAAACCATTTCTGTTTTAGTTGTTTGCAGATAAAAATATTTATTTTCATTGTACGACTCTATCAACACGGTCATTTATGTGCTTTACGGAGGCATACCTAGCCCCTCCCTAGTTGGACAATAATAGACTTCTCCTAGGTGTATTTTCAGAATATCTTTGGAAAAATTATCATATTTCAATGATATTTCATTTAAAGATTTAGTAACATTTCATGTCAATATTTTGTGCAAAAAAATATATGTTTCTATTATTTGTGGTAACAGTGTTGATGCTATAATCGATGTTTATGCAGGAATCCCTGTGTATGTGTAATAATACCGTTTTACCTGTCATTCCATATCCCAAATTGTGCATGATTCAAAGAGAGGATCTAGTAATTTAGCCCGAGCGGGGTTGAACTTTCTTAATGCTGGCTACCTTGTGGAAAAATAGATTTCTTGAATGCCGGCTATATGCTCTGGCGTAAATTGGGATAATTTCAAATATTGCGCTAGTTTTAAATCAATGATTGTTCAGTTTACGTAAGAAGTGTTTATGTGATATGTATTCGAGAAAACGCTGTTTAAATGTATACTAGCTAGATCGAGTTGCCTGTATGTAATTAAGCTGGAATAACGCTTTTAAGTGTTTGCTTTGTTTAAGCAAATTGCAATCGATTCTGTTGCCCAAAAGGCTTTTAGCAAAACCAATGTTCAATTGTATACATTTGCTAGTAGTAGGGCCCAGGACTTCCTTCCCGTTGAAATGTCGATTTCCAGAATGCCACATGCGTGATTTGATGTAAATCGGGGACTGAATGCGATACGTTTTTCACAGATTTAATAATAGTCTTTGGCGAAAAGTCAAGAAAAGCGTTGTTTATCTGTGAATTAACAATTGCTTCCTGAATAGGCCCTTTATTCCTATTAACCATTTAAAACATGATACCAATGATTGTTACTGGAATTGTGAATTGTTGTTAGAACATAGCTTAAACTAGATGTTGTTTTAATACTATAGTTCTGATCTGTATTTATTTGAATGTAGAATGTAAATTCTGTGTTCGTTAGAGATGCTAATATATATCGTGTATTTGCTTTGATTGTTTTTTCTTCTTTAAGTAGCCAGACTAATATGCATGTCTGTATATATAATAAACTATTTAAGGCATGCCTTTGGTCATTCTGTCAGTAAACTCCCAATAACCTCAAACCATAAAAAAGAATATACATACTAAAGATAATTTAAATATGTTGAAAATTGTCCCGCGGTAAATGACAGCGAGATTTTGAGGGTCGACAGTATTGTTCTAAATTCACAAATGTTGCGTAATTTTCAAGAATTTCAAAACGTTTATCAGTGTACTTACATTTATAATTATTTTACATTAAGCGTTTACAAGACGAATTGGTGATATAATATCAAAAACATTTATTTTTACCATCCTCATTGATGCAGATATACATAAACAAACGATATATAGTTATGAGCCCCACTCCAGGAAACCAGACGTAAAGTCAACGCTTCGTTCGAATTTTTCTTTTATCAAATCTATTTTTACTATTTATCCATTATGAGTCTTTACTAATGTTTTGACGTTTATTCGTTTTACATACGGACTTTTTCTAACTTAACGCACCGATCAATCATGGTCATTGTAGCGACGCCCATCTATTTTGAGTGGAGGAAGACCCCAGACAAATGTCTGAGTTGAACCACCGGCGCGATGCAGTTATAGATTATGTATAAAAGAAACACGCACATAGGTGAGCTTATAAATGCATGCATTTATGTATATTATTATTATTATTATTATTATTATTACTTTGAACAGTACAAATAATATTATGAAACGGGTTGTTATTTTGATTTGGGCTGAACAAGTATTTTAACAAAACGATATGTATTTAGTATTCTTTGCACATGTCTAATTCGGTGGCGGTATTATACTGTGTATACAGTTTTAATCGCAACAGATTTAAACAATGTACTGAGTCTTTGAATTTGAAACATTCTTTACTAAATCATGTTTGATCAAGTTTCAATGTATTAAGATATAATAATATGTTTTAACAGAGGAAAAGAATATGTTGTATCACTGTAACAAGTTTAAAATTAAAATTAGTTCAAATCTAAGGTCAAAACACCTTTGTTAATACTAACCCTGTACAATACAACCGATCACCGGTATGGCAATCTGATCTAAGCATACGCGTCATCAGTTTATTCGTTAATAATTGTACACTGGAACAAAAGGATCTGAACACTTAATATTTGGCATCTGTGTATCTGCTTCGTTATTATTAAACGTTCACTTAAAGGAAGTCTCTCGTTTATGTTGTATAGATTCGAGCTATAGCTAATAAAACAATGCTTCTCCCCACATTTGTTAAGTGTGCTTTATAATTTAGTGTTTTGAATTAAAAAAAAAATATAGGTTTTCATTTAATTGTGTGTATTTAAGAACCCCATTAGGACGTGCGAGGCTCGGTTCTGTTAATTCATTAAATTCAACTATTTTCAGTAATTTCCTAATTCCCCCATTTTTTTCTATATATAGTACATATATAAAAATAAATAGTATTAATAAATGTTCGTTCCCAAATCACTTTATGGATTTCCGTTAAACTTGAACAAAATCAACTCCAGAGTATTTCTAATTGGATATTAAAGACAATGTCTGTCAGTCGCCTCGAACATTGGTTAACCTTACCATATAACAGTCTACAAACAACAATGTTTATTTTCTCATGAAATGCAAACCGATATCTTTATTTACAACATATAAGGCATTGTGTTAAAAACACAATGATTGATAAACCTGTACCGCCTCTACCTCAAGTCTAAAAGTACACTACGTACAATAATCCAGTGTACCTTATCAAGAAGAAACCTGACATTTATTAGTCCGTTCTATAGTTATTGAATAATATGGGTCTTATTACTGCATAGTTTAGTTTGCTTAATATCTTGACCGTCATTGTCTGCATTCAACACCTTTCAATGGGGCCTTTATTAAATACTCTTGCAAGACTGGGATAAACTTTTACTAATACCCAGTATATTCATAATACTTTGAGGAAAGGAGCCAGCCAATTATATCGAAGTCAGAATTAAATAAAAGGTTCCCGTTTGTTTGTCTTCTGATTTTCTCTGAACTTCATTTCAAATCATCCTGGAATCCCCCTGACTAGAGAATTACTTTTTAAACTTAAGGAACTTTCTCTTAATAATACTATTGTTTTCTGTTGGCTACCTAGTCATGTAGGCATCCGAGGAAACAAAGATGCAGAGAAAAGTGCAAAGTCTGCTTCTACCCTTATTAAAACATATCTTTGCATTGCACATACGGGTTTTAAACTACTATCGAGGTATTTTAACTAAATACATACAAGTTGGGACAATACTATTTATAACAAATTACACGTAATTAAACCTAACGTCGGTGCCAATGTCTCTACTTGCAGAGAAAGTACGCGGGAAGACGTAGCTCTTACCCGCTGTCGCATTGGACATACTAGAATAACTTATTTCTATCTTTCAATTAGAGCAATTCAACATAAATGTGTTCCTTGCCAGGATCCACTGACGGTTAATCAAATTTTATTATAATGTATTGACACAGACCATATTCGGTCCAAGTATGTTAATGTCAGTAACATGTACGAATAATCTAAGACAGTATCCGATTCAAAGCTTGTTTCCTTCCTAAATGAGATCGGTATTCTTAACAAGTTATAATTTTTAATCGGTTTGTTATTGTACCGTTACTAATTATAATAGTTATTATGCTACATTTTTTATTTATATTTAATAATATTTTAACCTCAGAGACCTTTATGTCTACTTACATATATTAATTTATACTCAATTCACATTAAACAGTATTCGGCACAGTCTAACCTTTCTAGTGTCGGTGTGTCGTAAAACCAAAAATATAAATACAAATACATATGCATGAAAGATAAATCAGCGTGTTAACACATGTTAAACAGACCTGTAACATACTAGATGGTCACATGACTTATAAAACTAAACATCCTTTAAGACATAATATAAATACTGATTAACGTCAAAAACACACACGAGGCTATGGTATTTAGCATGCCATTCAAATTGGGCAGGTTTGGGGTGTCAAATGTCTTAGGGGCGATTGAATTCGCTTGTCAGCGATATAATCAGTGGGTAAATCATACACCTCTTGAATAAATGAATGGAATATTCAACATACCACAGTCTCAAAAACCAATATTTTTAGAGGTTTGAAATGCATTACGTTCAGCAGTCTGACAAAGAAAAGTATTGATTTGTACTTGTTAAATATTCACTCGCATATAATGACAATAGCCATATATGTACAGAATTTCAGTGGCATGAGCTAAAACTTTAGAACATGGGGGTCTCTGACTAATATGACTGAACGTCAGATATTGTTTTTAGCATTTTATTCTCTTACAAATCTAGCCATATTGCAAGCCTATATCCGTTAGATTCCAAAGTTGAATGCATTTCCGTGAAATACTTTGTCATTTGATATCTACTATAAACATAAATATACCTTATAATTCTAACATTCACTGTATCTTTGATCCAAAGTTGCTTATATGAAAGACACAACCCACTGAGTACAGTGGTTAACTCCTTATTACGCGACTTAATGTATTAATATTTTTAAGTAAATGTTTTGAATTTCAACTTGGTAAACCTAAGTCGTTAGGAATTATGAAACTGCGTTTGAAGTGTGTGTATCAACTCTGTATATAACAAACAACCTGCTTAGAAAGCATGTATATGTATCCTAGAACAACGTGCCGATATCTTTTGTGTATCGTTTTATATCTTCCTTACGATGAATCGTTTAATATACACAACTTACATAAATTTATGAAATTGGTTGTTACTTTAAAACGGAACGTTTTTTTTAACAAATCGATATGTACCTATAATATTTGACAACTGTACTTAATCTTATTATAACACATTCTGGATCAGAATATGACGAATGTAATTATATATCTGGTAATATTTGTAAGAATATTGGCATACATTTTCATATTTATTTTATCTTGTCAGCTTTCATAAATTGATGGTATTATGTAAATTAATAAAAATGTGTTATAATGAATTTACATTTTTAATGTTTTTAATTTCACGTTTGCTCATATCGAAATATACAACAAACCCTCAACGGAACAGCCGGACTTCAGTTATATTGCTACTGTAGCAGTAAGATAAATGCCAGTAGGTTGCTTTTTATTATAAAGTCCAGGCCATCGACAGACTGAAATAATTGCATTTCTGTTTATTATAACGTTTCATTATCTTATCATATCTTTCATTCAGTTAATTATTACTTCAATCTGCTCTAGGGCAGATGTGATACTTAAACATATCTCTTCAAATATCAAGAAATAGTTGGTTCATCGCGGTGATAACATAATATATAACCCATTATCCAACAAAGCTGTCTACCTTTGGTATAATATGGTTATATAAGAATTAAATATCAACACTGTTTAAATGACAGGCCTCAATTTATTAAATTGAAACATACGGCAGTAAATATGCCAAAATCTCACAGAGATTTAACAATAGAACACATACAAGCGCTAGTAGGTTTACAGGCTTATATACAAATTATTTATTACAATATTTTATGTAAATTCTTATATATTAAATAATAATGGCAAATTGTCTGTATAATATTTTAAAACATAAATGATACATAAGTGCTGGCGCTTTTAATCATGAAACTAACGTTAAGATTTAATACGAAGTCTTTATGCTTATATCCTAACATACTTTGATGCGGAACTTCATTAGGTTATGTAATGAAACTCAATTCATAAATACTCCGTACAAAAGGATGGTAGGGATTTTTACCCTTATTAAATAAATGAGGCAATTTTTAGTGAAGTGACATAAACAAAATAAATGAATAGCGCAGTCAGCGGCATTGTACCACTCTGGCATGTTTTCAATGCTTTCAGAAATTGTCTTTGTCAAAATATACCCACTCGAAGTTTGGTCTTCTTTGCTCATTGTTGACTTCGTCAGCTCTATTGAAAACCGCACAATTGGTCCCCTGGATAGCAATAATTATTACAGCAGTGGTCTACTACATTGTGAATGTAAACCCTTCCAGCTTAAAGGCAAGACTCCCAGATAAAAAACGTGGTAACATGAATATAACATCCACGCAATTACCAGCATATTCTGACAAGTGTCATCGAAGAACCCTGCATTATGTGTCAAATAAACATGTGTAATTGCACAGAGAGAAAATTGCTCATCCTTCGCTGGCAGAGCGCGTGTTCTACGAATAAGTTAACAAGGCCACTAATAATAATAATGCTTACATAATGGTAACATCAAAATAATGATAATCATAACAACAACAGTAACAACAAAAAGAATAACATTCATAATAATTTCATCTATATAATGGCCATAACTATATCATTTCGTTGTAATCTTGAAAATTGTTTAACGGGGTCAATTCTTTTAACCGTACTGTGTGAATTGTTTAAGTGGGATAATACTTTTAACCACGTTGTGTGTTTTGGTCTTGTGTTTTGATGTATCCTAGAGACGACATCCCAATCCCTGATTGGCTACCTGTATAAAAGGTGTAAACATTTAAAGGTGCACGTAAGGGATCAATCTTCCAGTATTTATTACGAGTGTTGTGCGTATTAAATAAACTCAGTTATTTCAAATTAAAATACGTGCACTAGTAAATAAGTGGTTATGTTTACTGGAAATAAGGCGGTGTTTTATGCTGAATTCTTAGACAATTAGACGATGCACACAATGAGGACATTAAACTAATGGGCTTCTTACGTTGATTACAATAAGAAGTTAGAAAAAATAAGAACTATACAGGTAAATATCTCAGCAGCAACATTTGGTGGAGACACAGAAAACAGAAAGGTGTTTCTGTGCAGAGGTTAAAATACCATATATAAACATTATTTTATTTCAACATTAATTTATGGATTGTGTGTTTATAACAAATGTCTATTATTTCATATATTCATAACGTAGTTAACTTTTGCTGAAATAGAAGAAACAAAAGAGAAAAGAAACATACACCGTTTGATTTTAAATACAATAAATGTCCTTATTAGTAGAATTTTATATAATGTCTAAATTGACTAAGCTGAGCAACAACAACATAATGGAGATACATGCCTCAACATTTAGTTACCATAAATTCGATCAGTAAGCTGCAGATAAAGAGTAGGCACTGACATGCTTCACTCCTTACATATTCACCAATATTTGTGTGTGAATTTAATAAATATTATCATTAATCACACTTACCTATAAAATGATACCTTTCTTTCTATTAAGGTCTTCTTTGTAACAAGTTTTTCAGGTGTTATTCACATCTAACTGTTTACATTTCAAATGGACACTGGATTAGCACCTATATTTAATTAGACCACGATGATTCCTTACCAGTAAAAACAAAATTGAGATACTTCCCAAGTAGACCCCAGGTGGTGCTCAGCAGAAGTCATTACAACCTTAAGTGACATATTTTAATGGCCTTTTAACTTTACTCAGAGACGGTTATGCTCTTGAGGTTAAATGTGCGTAAAATGTATGGGTAATACAAGTGTTGCTGCTAAGATATTGTTGATTATCAGAGTTGCCTGTTGTTGAGGTTTTACTGTACATATTTTCATGTGAAAAACAACGGACCAGACAATATGGCGACAGCAAGTTATTATAATAAGGGGTCAGATGATTATATTGATGCCAAATGTTCCCCATGTGCCGACAAAAACAAATATCAAATTGCGGATCATTATTGTTACGACTGTGAGAAAAGTTTATGTAAGGCTTGTTTAGGCACTCACAATTCATTGATTAAAGATCACATCATAGTACAAGAAAATGGAAACGACACGGATGGGCTTACCGAGAAATGTGATGTGCATGAAGACGAGTTAATAACTCTGTTCTGTCTTCAGCACAAAGAACTGATGTGCATTCAATGTCGCCGCCAGGATCACAGGTCAGTTATTTTTGCAGAACTTAGCACATTTGTACATGTACGATAAACCGGGTATGTTTTCTAATCATGCAAGTATTAACGCTGTACACATCTCTCTGTCAAATCTTTCAACCATTTACCAACATTTTCGACGTGCGCATTTTGTGGCTCTTTAGCACTCTTGTTTAATATTATGATATGTTTGTACTTTTTATCGGCATCCGTGACAGTTGTCAAAAGAGGATAAAAACACAGACGTTTCAAAAGGGACAGTTTCTATAAGCAGGACTAATTTGATGAAAATATCATAGATATTTGGAATGAATCCTGTAACCAAAACAAGAGTGTAATCCTTTGGAAAGAAAATACTAATTTTAAGGGGAATGTTCTGTTTTAAAAGTGGTTTGCAATTGTGCCAATGGTCAAATAGTTAAGTCTTCAGAACATTAATAATGTTTGTTCTGTGGATCCAAACGTAGTTAACATAAATGTTCATCAAGACAACTAAACAGACAAAGCCGGTTGCATTTCATTACATCTAACCGTAATATGTGTTGCTTTTCTATTGCTTTATATTTATATTCTAAGATAAAATACAGCCTCGATAAAGCTGGCGTTAATTGTAGGTTATATCATTTTCCATGCTTTAAATACTTAGATATCAATAGTCGGTGCGAAATATAAATACAATTAATTCCGCTTATTTGCACACATAAATTCCATGAGAAAGCTAAACATTAACCAGAATAAGCGACAACCATGAAGTCAGTATTGGAGTGCCACTTTAATGAGCATATTTTGTTTTTAGTTACAGCAAATTTTATTTACGAATATTAACTCACTGTGTTTCATTAGAAAAAACAAACAAACAACATTAGTCATATAGGTAGTTATAATTGTCTTTGTACGATAAATACTGAGCTCGTAATAATTTACCTCTCAACCCAGTTAAAAAGCCGGTTCATTTTCTAAAGGGCCACCATTTTGTTTTTGTGACAGCAAAAAAGCCCTCTTTTTTTACTATGACGTAAACGTTTATTGGTCTTTTTTATTTCACTAACAAATGAATTTATCTTAAAAAAGATTATGCCTTAGTACCGCACTATTTTGCCAATGGAGGGTAATGCGCTATTAAAACTGTAAGACATCGTTCACTGTTGACACTTGTTTACCTTCGAAAGCCTGTGCCTTCTATCTTCAAGGTGCTATTGAAAGCGTGCCATTGGCTGCTGATTATGCAGTCCACACATATTAGGAACCGTGTTTGCTAATTCTTATAGCAAAGATGCGAACATTGCAATTATGAATATAACCATTATATTTTTACAAAGGTTAAACAGAGAAGATTTGGTTTGTGATTACTTTATTCACTAAAACGTAATGTGTATACAACCGCTATTCGATTAATTGGAATCAAGCGTTTATCTGATATCTCGTCAAGTGGCATAATTATATGTATTCGCTTTATTGTCCATTTTCATAATATAAGTCGATTTTGGAACAGCCATTAAATTATATTTTGTGCACGTATATGTTGCAAAATAGGTACGTTTTAAGTCCAATGTATACTTACGCTATTTTTAAATGCGTATTTAAAATTAACATGTCTTATTTAACTAACGTTGAAACTTTACACTCGTTGCGAATACAAACGAAAGATCTCATCGCCTATCTGATTTTCAACGAAAGTTATGCCGTTATATAAACATGACCTTAACTAGTGGTCGTTATCAGTAAATAAAGTTTAAATTCGGTGTTAGATTTGTTTTTATTTACTGTTATTAAAGTTGATTTTATATATACGATACATATTAAAATATTCGCTCTAGGTAGATACATGTGAATCTACAGCACCAACGATACAGTTTTACCATAACCCTTTACACCTCTCACTGATTTTGCTTCAAGTGACTGGACTTTTTCAATATCTGACTTACAATGTTTGTTTTTACAAAAAATCCCTTAACACGAGCATGCCACATGTTGCTTTTATGAAGCGTTTATAACAGCAATATATTACTTTTATCTTATAATGTTGGTATAACCAATAATATTACATATATGTTTCAATAAATCATTTTTATGACGAGGCTTATAAATTGTAAAACCTACTGATGTACTCCGATACTGTATTTTAGAACATGCAAAGACGTCAAACACATCAAGGAAACCACCAGACAGCTTAGTGCTGACACAGATGTACAAGCTGTCACTGCACAATTGCAATCTGAGCTGAATAATATACAAAAAGCAATTAAAGCACTGGATAACGATGTAGCGTCCATACAAAACAGGGGAAGTGGTTTCTTGAAGGATCTTGAAGTTTACGCCGAGAAACTGTTGTCACGAATAAAGGAAATGAGAGAGAAAGGAAAGAGTGACATCAAGAGTAAACAGGACCAGCTTATTTCCAATACCAAAATATATCGACAGGAGTATGTTTTAGCTAAAGATGAGATCAGCCGATGTTTAGATGCCATTAACAAACCAAACCAGTTGAAAGCCAATCTGTTTATCCTTAAGAATAAGGCTAATACAATAACGAAAAAAGTTGATGCTCTTCATAAGGAGTCAGACAGTTGGATAGAAGGACGTCAATTCAACTTTATGGTCGACATGAAAATAATAAAGTCCCTCAACAAATCTCATTCCCTGATTTTAGATGTCATCACTAAAACAACGGACACGAGTTCGGTTAGTACTGTTGGAGGAGTAGTAGATAGTCAAATGCAAGTAGCTATAGGGAGAAATGGAAACAGTAAAGGAGGGAGACCAAGAGAGAAACAAGAAAGTAGTCCAGTAGAGATACCAGTAAACAAACGAGTAGATGAGACAGTTAAGAGACCAGGAGAGAAACCATCAGGGGAAAAAGCACCTTTAAGGAATACACAAGTTAACAATATTAACGTCCGTTTACCAGAAGATAAGAAAGGATGTGCTATCTATGGCTGTTGTAGCCTTAGTGACGGGTGCCTGGTGATAACAGATAACAACAACAGCAGACTGAAGCTAGTAGACCCGTCAAGTGGCACAGTAACCAAGTCCAGTGATACTAATTTAAAGCTATGGGATGTCTGCTGCATTGGTCCACAAGAAGTTGCAGTAAGTACACTTGTCATGTCTCATTCTCATTACGGTGTGATTAAGTTGTGATGTATAATATTATTCAACATATTAACACGCCCGTGTCTATTTGTTATTTTGTCACGAACCAATGCCAGTGAATAAGTTTTGAATGATGGATATATTAAAATGTACATTAAAAACATAATACTCCAAAACAAGCACATGTCTGGTCAAAAATGAAATCGGTGACATAATATTTTATATTTTAGAGCATATAGTGTTCTATATTAAATACAAACTGATATAATAATAAGGCATGTTTCAATGGTTAATCAAGTATAATTATTATATCTGTTATTTCTAATTACTTGAAATAATTGCGAAATGTTATTTAGTCAGTCGTGTGTTCATGTTTGTGCAATACTGTGCATTTACATTAAAAAAACTGCTTGCGGACCATCATCGGACACCCGCGACCGATCGATTTCGTTACTTTCCATTCATTCCCCGTGGGATATTAAGTTCACCTTAACTGTTTCTGGTAATGCTATTTCATTGGTAGCTTCATAATCCGATGAAGATTTCAGTACACTAATATGGCTCGTTTCCTTCGACTGTGGCACTGGGCGCAGCCATTGCTATACTTCTAGTCCCCTCCCTGAAGAGTATAGATTTATGGATTTTGAAAGCAGTGTTATTTTGACCAATTCTTGTTCTGTTCAGTTCGATAAGACGACAGCCAATTTACCAATAAACTCACGGGTCGACGAATGTTGTAAAACGGAATAGTCGTGCGTGGCTATGCGACGATGTTTCCGGACTGTTTTTCATAATATTCAAATCAATTTTTAAATATGTTTTAAAATCAGTTTTGCATATTATATGAGAGATATAGAATTAATTTTAACACGATAAACATACTATGTCTATGATGAACTTGATGACCGTATATTTTATCTACAGGATTATTTTGAAACACATCTGTTAGTGACCAATCATAGTGAATTCGTCTTACAGGTATCGATTTCTGTTTAAATGAATCTTTAATCCGACCGTGACTTAACTGATGATATCGGAATTTTGTTTTCTGTCTTCGCTTTTTTACTTAACAGGAAAACAACACCATTTCCATGCCTCTGCATTTTTTGCGGATATACATGTCAACCGATAATTCCCTAGGAATACAATTTTAATTGCTTTACCCCTGTTAGATAAGACAGAAAAATAAAGATAAGATGTTCTACCACACCTGTTTCTGTAACATGTTGAGATCGCTTTATGTAGTAAGTGAGAAACTTCAATATGTGGTTGTGATTGTATTCACCAATATTCCGGCACATCGATCCAATGATGATCGAGCAAAATCTAAGCAACTTTGTCAAAACATTGAGTTATAACTATCACAGTTGGCACAACAAAATTGAAAGAAATTAAACTAATTCTTATTTTATGTTGGTCCGAGGATGTATACATTTATTCTCCTTTACTTATCATGAAGTTGTATATTTTAATGTTAACACAACATTGTTACAACTTGTATAGAATAACAATTCGACTAATGGCAGTTTATTGCTTACAAACCGAAGGAAATTGTAACGTACTTGCCAAATTGCAGCTGGTATCCGATATTTCGGATCAATTTGAATTCCTACTTAACCAGTGAAAGTATTGGTACCGGAAATGATTAAGAAACATGCGTTTTATTGATGTCAAATGTAAAAAGTGAAACATAACACCCCACTTGTCATTACAATCAGAAATGCTCTACCATAGCCACGCTGCATTGTTAGCTATGTTTAAACTAAGACACCCATGTGATCCTTTACGTATTGATATAAATAAATAGAAATATATCCTGGCCTACCAAGCAATCTTACGCACACACGCACACACGCACACACACACACCACCACCACCATCACCTCTACTCCTTCCCCCCTATCCCCACCACCCCAACCCCCTCCACCCCTCCATCCCCACTACCCCTACCCCACCACACTTACCCCTCCTCTACCCCTTCCCCTACAAACCACCCCTAACCCCCTTCCACCCCTAATCCCCCCCCCCCGAAAAAGCTCGAGTTAATGCTTAATCCTAAGGTCACTGCTGGGCTACGAATACAGAGAACGTTCTTTGATGATGACATTCCGGAAAAGTTGCATTTGTTCGATAAAAGTGAATGATAGAAGTGTCTGTTTAAATTGCATTTTACCTTTCACATAACAGCTAACGTAAACACTTACCACTATTAAAGTTAGGCGCATAGTTTACGTGGCGAAACTTAATCCAAATTGTTTAAATTTCATTAAGTCTATTATAATGCTTCAGTAAGAGAAGTGTACATTCAAACAGAAGACGACCAGAAGACATTTGAAAATAAGTAAGAAGAAAACAGAAACAATAGGAGGAAGATTAGCTAAAAGGATGGATTGAGAAGGGTGACAATAGCAGGAAGAAAAAAGACAATAATTTAATCGCTCATCTCGCTCCTGCTACGCTTCATTGTTCAAATGTTTCTCTCTTTCATCATTGCGTTGTATATGATTGGGGTTTACTAATGGAGTAGTTTAGTGTAAGCACAGTTTATATATGTAATCGTTTGCCGGTGTTTCACATGAGTTTTACCTGTTTTGGACAAACGAATAAATTAATGTTGCCTGAACAGATCGCACGAAATGCCTTCATTGGTGTCCTAAAGCTATATGTGCAAAACAAACATCTATTTCCTATCTGAGCTAAGCTACAATATGCTATTATAAAGTAAGGAGACCGCTTGTTGGAGATCACAGTATGTCATCATCCGGGTTATTTGCTCTGACGTCAATATCTTTACCATATATGGAAAATAGTCACAACCGTGGCGGCCATGTGTTTTGACAGATCAAATGCTTTGAAAGATATTAATACAGTTCCATCCACGTAATGGGTATACTAAACATCAAGGCTTCAGCTCTTATAGTTTCTGGGAAGAAGATTCCATAAATGTTCCTATAGAACTATGTATGGAAATTGGCCAGGCCCCTGGCAACCATGTTACGTGTAGTATCAAAATTATTTGAACACGTTCTTCCCCTTTAAGGCTAAATCTTCTGAGGAACTTAGTTGAATTTGGGCCAGTGGTTTTAGAGGAGATGTCGTTTCAAAAATGTTGACGGACGCATGTTATCGGATGTTAGGTTATCTAATAGCTCGCATTGCGCATTGATCTAGGTAAGCTAAAAATTAGACTGCCTACAGAACACGGACCTCAGAATAATCTTGGGTACACCTAATAATGTCCCAGTCAACATTTTGAAATAACTGGCCAGAATGTCACATGTCACTAAGGACGGAAGAGCATGTAGTTATATTTTGGATCAGAGTCTGAACGAAATCATCAAATCCAGTTAAAAAGTTGCTCGGAAGTGGATACTACTTATGCAATAAAAAGGTAAATCAATTGAATAAACTCTACCTGTTGAGCAACAGTTTCAGAACAGGACAGATAAGTATGTGTCCCTCTGAGGTTTAGTCGTAGGTGCTCGGTGTACAATGTTACACTTATCTACAATTAACAAAACAGATTACCGCATTCAAATGAAGGCAATTACATTATAACACTGGAACAATTAGACAACATTCATTCAAACTGGTTTCAATTATTGACGGATGGAACCAAACATCCAAATAAAGGCAATGTTGTTTCTGCCTGTGTTATACCTAGTCAAATTAAAAATGGACATATAAAATCATAGATAAAACTCAGTTTCTTTGGCATCACTAACATCAATTAAATTGCAAATCTACACCCGGCTTCTAAAACAAATTAAAAATTATAATTCACGAGAGTCAAAGAAGGGCCACACAGTAAAACTACAAGTATCTGGTAATAAAAGTGCTGACAGCACATCATAGAAATGCCTTCTATTTGAATGTCCACCTCAAAACTTGATAATGCAATATTTCGAGGTATATATGTCTTTATCTGGGACTGAGTCATATTAAAAAGTAAGGGATTTGCCGACATCTTTGCCGATACTGTGCAGCGACATTTCTATCATTATAGCACAGGAGCACTTATGAGGTGCCCATGGACTGAACCCGGCCGGTCCATTATACTGACACCGACGAGGCAGGCGTAATGCTGTCCCCATAGCCCCGAGCATTAGGAGGGAAGACACTTCTACCAACTTTATAGTCTTTGGTTTGATCCACTATCAAGCTTATTTATGAATGTGGATATAAAAACCAAACTATATGTGTGACACATGACAGATTAGTCTTTCGCGCTCAGATTGATGGCCAATAAACAGATTAGTGTCTTTCGCCCATCTTGATGACAATAAACAGATTAGTGTCTGCGATTTGTATTACATTGTATATTGCCTTGCTATAAAACATGTATGCTGTAATGCAATAAAAAAGGTTGTATTTACAGAAATTGTAAAAAAAAAATATCTTTGATCCTAAATAATGCAATTACTGTATTGCGTGAAATTTAATTAGAAAGAACAACTAGACCTTTAAGCAAACACATATGACAGTCAACGTCACGAAGCCACGTGACAGGACCAGGCAAATGTAAGTGACACATTGTTGATTGGACTGTTTGGATCATTGTACGTTGTGATTTAATCCCCTAGGTCAATTAGCGATAGCATGAAGTGGTTAAAACAACAGTTTAGTTGCAAGCAGTTATCGGTATTAAAGTCAATTAACTTAATGGTGTGTAACCGTTTTTTTGTGGTGTATATCCAACATGTGCGCAACAAGTATGAATAAAACATACGAGCAATCATGATGATTTGTAGGACGAATTTTGGTCTTAACATAGCTTTATAAAACATATTAATCAATCACATGGACAGACCTGTAAAATATGTAAACATATGCAACAATATGAATGGTTTTAAAAAGAGTGCGAAAAGAAGTTGTTTTCGCGAAAAGAAGAAATAACTGCAAAAAGAACAAAATAAATGTATTGTTTCTTTTTTCAAATTAAAGATCACTAAAGAAACACATAGGTAAACATGTTTCCACCACATTTCGTTAAGCTATATGCTAAGCGACTGTAATTTAAGCGACCGAAGAGAACAAATAATTGCGAAAAGAAGGAATATTTTCTAAAAGTTATTTACCGATTTTGTAAAATTCTTTATTTAAATGAAGGACCAGGAAAAATACATGAGAAAAAATAATCGAACATATTTCACTAAGATTTATGCCGCGCAATGGTTACTTATTAAACGCGGTCACTAAATTGACCGCTTTAAGGAAGAAATGTCTGCGAAAATACGATTTTTTAACCATAATATACGATTCATCCGACACTACTATTTTTAAAGTAAACATTTACAAAATTAATCAAAGCGCCTCATAAGTAGCGAGACTTATTGTTCTGTTTGTTTTAGCTCAAATGTTAATTATTTTGATTGAACAACATATGTAGCCTAAAAATACATGACATAAGAACAACATAATTTTGGTGGGTTTTAATTGACTAATATCAAGTTACTGACTTGTAGTTCAAAGGATGCAACATATCACAGAATATAGTGTCAATATATATATAATCAATAATAATACCAGCTTTTGTAATTGAGAGATAATGCGTAATTGAAGAAGAGTGAGTGGTTTAATTGTGAATCCCAGGCTGAACAATAAAATTTCCCAAAAGACGAAGCCTGGAGAGAGATAGACAGAGGGAGAGAGACAGATAAAGAGAGAGAGAGAGAGAGAGAGAAAGAGAGGGAGGAAGGAACAAAGAACTGAGACAGGCCGAGAAAGAGACAGAGATAGAGAAAGAGAGTCGCCGGGTGATAGGGAGAGAATGTGTAAGCGGTCCGGATAACTCAGTCGGAAGAGCAATCGGCCTGTTAGCGAAGTGTCCCGGGTTCGAGTGCCGGATTGGCTGCACATTTTTCTCCCTAAGTTACAATGGCGCCCAACGTAAATGACCCGCGGTCGTTACGTACAAGTGTTTGAGGAGTGCTTGTGGGTTGTATGTAGATTTTATAGTCTGTGGAAATTCGAGGACGAATTTCAAGTTGCCCGGGATGTATGTAGCCGGGTAGTAGGGAGAGAATGTGTAAGCGGTCCGGTAAGCTCAGTCGGAAGAGCATTCGCCCTGTTAGCGAAGTGTCCCGGGTTCGAGTCCCGGATTGGCTGCACATTTTTCTCCCTAAGTTACAATGGCGCCCAACGTAAATGACCCGCGGTCGTTACGTACAAGTGCTTGAGGAGTGCTTGTGGGTTGTATGTAGATTGTATAGTCTGTGGAAATTCGAGGACGAATTTCAAGTTGCTCGGGATGTATGTAGCCGGGTAGTAGGGAGAGAATGTGTAAGCGGTCCGGTAAGCTCAGTCGGAAGAGCATTCGCCCTGTTAGCGAAGTGTCCCGGGTTCGAGTCCCGGATTGGCTGCACATTTTTCTCCCTAAGTTACACAAAGATACAGACAGGAAGACATAAAACGAGAGACCGCTAGACCGAGTGAGTTTGGGAGACAGAGACGACAGAAAGACATTGCAGATAGAAAGAGAGAGCGAGAGAGAGAGAAAGAGAGAGAGAGAAAGATAGAAAGAAGAGAGAGAGAGAGAACGTACAAGGGGAGGAGGGGTAAAGATGCCAAAGTACAGAGAGGCGTAAGAGCAAAAACGACAAAGAACAAAGGCGAATATGAGGAAGCAAATGGAAAAAAAATAAAGAAATTTTGGATATATAGGGAAAATGAAAAACCGCAAAAACATTGTGTAATTACGTCACATTAGAGAAGTACATTTGAATCACTGTTTGCACACATGTACGCGGAAATGCCTGACCGAATTATGATGGCGATATTAAACTAGTCCATGAACCAGGACCTTCATTGATATCATGTAGATTTAAAGGTAGTAGCCGACAGTGTGCCTATATCTCATGCATATTGCCCCTGTTCTGTAAAATGTGTGCATAACTGCTGCGAAAACTTATACTTTAGTTTAAGTAAATGCTATTATAACAGTATCTCTATTGTAAGACAGTACACATATCGCGCTATTATGTCATTATTTACAAATCTATAAATAAGTGTCCATTATTTACAAATCTATAAATAAGCATGATGGGGATTTAAAAATAGATACCGACGTCAGAGCTGATTGTCTTGATGGTAATGTAAAGTGATTTAATAATAAGTGATCGCGTGGTTTTCTTAGTTTAAAAAAGCTAACTGTACAGCGTGACTAGGATAGGATATATCTATTTGTAATGACAAGTTGGGGTTTTATGCTTTATTTGTTACATTGATGTAGGGCAGCAATAAACGAAATTCCAAGGGAACTTTTCAGGCAACGATAATTTATCTGGTTGCTTGAGAGAAATAAAATTGGTTCAAAATGTTGGATACAACGTTTAAAGAGTCAACACTGTATGTGACAAATCAATACATATAGGCGCACTTTACTGGCCAATAGTTAAGTTCAATGTTTTTGATTTATAGTATCGGCAAGTAATAAATACAATATATTATAAGGCAAACATGCGACCGCAGTTAATATATTAGTATATTCGAAATGTGTCAATAAGGTATCCTATACGCATTTCAAAACTATAAAACTAAGTTTACCATTAGATTGGATCGCATATGGAGGTTGGCCGTGTGAAAATTAACGGGATGATTTTGTGTCCTCATCATTCATTATTGATGAGTGTTTTGGCCCTGGTAAGCTTTTGTTCGACATTTATGCACAGGTATTGTGACACTTGGTTAACCTGGACACGATATTTAGACATTTTTTTTCATCTGATGTGCTTTAAAAGTCATCACAGCACAGCATTTTTAATAGTAAAATATACTTACCACCCCCTCAACCGCAGGAGTTGGACACCCTCTACCCCCACCCACTCCAGTGCGCCCAACACATCACCTTTTGGATCCGTACCTGCTCTACACTAAATCGGTTGGAAATGTCCACACTTTAGAAGCTTAACAACTGTATCTTTGTGGGAAGAACCCATAACCATAAATGTTCATTTATTTACATCTCTACATCTTCAGACACAAATGACAAAAATACCACGTAGCCAGGCAGAACCAAGCAAGGAGGAAAGACAGCATAACAGTTGTGTCGCTAGCAAGTTGAATGACAAAGAAAGACTGACCTTTGCCATGTTGCTAGCAATTGTTGCCATTTTTGGATTTATATTTATCTACTCTATATTTCTATCTTTTCAGGTAGTTGTGTGGATGTTTTTTGTCAGCCATGTTTAGTCCACCATAAACAAACTGACGAAACTTCCGACACGACATGAACTCTTTCTTTCCCCTACACTTATTTTCAGGTAGCATCATAATTAACGATTATGCATATAGACGTGTATTTTGTAACCAACACAGTCTGTAAATTTACAAGGTTTTACTCTGGTCTTCATTTCTGTATTTCCAGGTTGCCTTCTCTAGTTCTACCCAAGTCGACGTGTACAACACCGAGAGTCTGACCAGGACACGGACCGTCGAATTGGGACAAGGGACCTTCAGGATCGCTTGTCATGGCGGACTGCTGTACTGTGCTAGGTTGGGTGGTAACATCGTGTACGTACACGACATGAGTAGTGGCTGGAAGCTGCGGGAGATCTCCAAGGACACCAACGGCCGGGAAATGTTCTCTAACATCCGACACACCGCCGTGAACAGTTCCGGCGACCGAGTCTATGTGGCTGACTGGAGGAGAGGACTTGTATGTGTCGGCGAGGACGGGAGGCCGATATTCCATCTCTCCCAGAAGGATCTTGGACTGGGAGGAGCCACAGGTGTGACCACTGACCATCACGGTCACGTGTTTGTTTGTGGACTGGGCTCACACAACGTAATCAAGGTGACCGAGGATGGTCACGTGGTAGGTCAAATATTGTCCAAGGAAGATGGAATCACGTGGGAACCACAATGCCTCAGTTATGATGTCAGCAGGAGTCGGTTGTATGTCGGAGGGAGGAGTGATCAGCTTCTGATGGTGGAATGGAAGTAAAGTTTATATTAGTTAGAACTGATGTAACGTAAACATTAAATATTGCTGGACATTTTCTTTTTTATTTGTGTTAATACTTTTGTTGCTGATTGTGATTTTATGAATCAGTGACTCGTTATAAATGTGGAATTAAATCAACATTTTAGCAAAACAATCTTCCATCGACATTTTGTTAAGTAATAACATGAAGTTAAAACGTGTATTTAAAACTCGTTTTTTTCTGTAAATATTACAGATAAGTATGTAATTGATGTATTGTTGTATTTGCATTAAATAGTTTAAACAAACGTTCCTACAATTAACGTTTATTTCAAATCAGTTTGATGTTTACATCTCATTTCGCCATGTTTGTATATGTTACATTAGCATCAAAACAATTACGTCAGTAAGCACAACAATATGACGTCATCACACGCGGATAAAACTTTTTCCCGCCAAATCAACAAAAAAGACGCACTGCTGAATTACTTGGCCTTCGAATCAGATTTCTTCAGAATTCCATGCATTTTTAATTCAAACATTCATAATTCTATTCCCATTTTATGTTTCGTGTCACATGTAGCGGTATGTACATAAATATAAATAATGTCCAAAAGTTGTTATATAAACAATCATCAACCGATGTTCGATGTTTTTTTGTTGAAACAATTGTAGACGTGACCAACAAGACGTCAATTTTACTACATAGTGTATAGTATCTAGTTAGTATATAATATTTATAGCACATAAACTTCACAAACAATTAATAGCTATGAGATGCGAGGCTCGGTTAGAATTGTGCATAACCGTTCTATCTACAGCAGATCAAATATCAGTGAAGATCTGTTCTTAAGTTGAATAAGTTCAATACTTCTAAATAGATGTGACGAGTTTATATTCAAATCAAAATTGATCATGAATTCAGTTATACCGATCAAATATTGCATTAGTAGTTTCAACAAGGGCATTTTTTACGCGGATCTGTGTATAGAACTAGACTTCTAACAGTTGTTTGACAATTAAAATATTGGTTGTATGTATGCGACACACAACCCTCTTGGACTTTTAAAGAATGCTCATAGGTGCGTTTTCAGGCGTCGGTGGGGGGGGGGGGGGGAGTGATGTTAGTAGGCATTTAAATATTTAGTCACATTTAATGTCAATATTATTTGCAAGATATCTTTTTTTCTGTTGTTTGTGACATCTATTTTGATCCCATAATCGATGTTTATGCTGGAATCTATGCATATATGTAACAATACCGTTTTACCTATAATTCCATATCCCGATTTGTGCATGATTCTAAGAGCGGATCTTGGATTTTACCATGAGCGGGCGTACTTTTTTCAAATGTCTAAGCGATCTCACTTCATGATTTGTGGATTTCTGTACACGTCAATGCCATATATTACATATAGAGTAATTGTTACCTGAACAATTCAATTAAAATACTGCTCATTTATGCCTTAGGTATTGTTACATCTACGCATTGTGAATAGTGAAACCTAAATCCTTATTTCTCATTGTAAACAGGTATTTCCTATCGGAGACACGCTGCTGAGATAGCTATTTTTAACTAAGAATACCACGTGACCATTCACTTTTGGGATGACAATATATGGTCATCTGAGTAATACGCACTGCCATCGATATCTTTTAGCAGACACCCCATCGTGATTATTTATCGATTTCGGATGATTGAATTTTGAATGAGTGTTTTAACGCGATCTGTACTAACAATATATGCAGTCTTCAAAGCCTTATTTATCTATAATAAAGTAAGAGGTAATGCAGAAATTATGTCTCGATTCTCGAAAGCAGTGATAATATATTGTAACATGAATTTGTTATAGGCTATCTGCTCGATACCACCTTTAAAGATACCATTAATGATGTTTTCGAAAGTTGTTTGAACACATTTACTATAAGAGTGGTCCAGGACAGTCTCTCCTGTGAAATATTGGATTTCTAAAATGACGGGTATGTGTTCTGACGTAAATCAGAATCACATTCGATACAATTTTACCAGTCTTTAAAACTTAATCAATGTCATGTAATTGGTTGATATGTTCTACGAGTTTTATTCGTGTTCCTTGCTATGCATCACCAATCCGCTCCTGGATTAACAAAAATGTTGATATATGAAATAAAATAAAATGTACTGTTATTATTATTATTAAGTTCGTCGATTATCTTTTGTATGGACAGATGTGTCAATGGAGATGAATATGTAATCGATAATTGTTGTATTGAATTTATTGCTGTTGATTTTGAAAAAAAGGTTAACATACAGTTTATGTGTACATGATCCGCACTACATTTAAAAAAAAATAGTTTGTCACTGTCAGGCCAAATATTATTCATTGTATTGTTCACACTACATGTTGATTTCAAATATTGCATAAGTTTAGGATCAATGTGTGTTCAGTATATTTTCAGAAATATGCAAATGATATGTATTCGAGAAAACCATGTTGAAATATATACAAGTTAGATTGAGTTTTCTTTACGTAATTAAGCTTGAAGAACGCTATTAAGTGTTTGCTTTGCTTAACCTAATTACAATCGATTCTTTTGTCGACAATATACAAATGACTTTCACTCCTTTCTTGAATTTTGCCAAAAATACCTTGAGCAAAAATATGTCCAGTTGCATACATTTGGTACTAGAGGGGCCCAGGGACTGCTTTCCTCCGAAAATGTCGATTTCTAGAATGCCGCATACCTGATCTGATTTGGGGACCAAATGCGACACCTTTCTCATAGATTTGATTAAGGAACGTTTGGTGAAAAGTAAAGAAAGGCTTTATTTATCAGTGATTAAACCATTGCTTCCTGAATAGGGCCTTTATGTTGATTAACCATTTAAAATGTGATACAAATGATTGTCACTGGAATTGTGATTTCATGTTAGAACATGGCTTATACTAGTAAATGTTTTAGATGATTGGTACATCGAAAAGACTACAACAATAGTTGTACTTATGTACGTGTATTTGAATGTAGAATGTAAAACCTGTGTTTGATAGAGATGCCAATATATATCTTAAGTTTGCTTTGTTTTTTCTTCTTTAAGTAGCTAAACTAATATCTTGATCTGTCTACATAATAAAGTATTAAATGTATGATTTTCGTCATTCTGTCAGTGAAAGCCCTATAACCTCCAGTTAGAGAAAATATCAATTTGTTTTACCTAATTCTATATTTTCTAAATACTAAATTCTGCTAGGGGTAAAGACAATATTGTAAATAATATTTTACATGAAGTAATGTTAGAGTACATTCATGACAGGTTAAATTAATATTTAAGGATTCAAAAATGTTTATGTGAATTATCTTACTTTGTAAGTATTTTACATTAATCTAAGCGTTTATAAGAGGAAATGGTAATATAATATCAATACTAGATATATAGTTATGAGCAGCACTGCAGACATAAGGACAACGCTTAGTTTGATATTTGATACATCTATATCACTATTTTTATCCATTATTAATATTTAAACATTTTTTCGATATTTATTTTTAGCTCACCTGAGCACATCGTGTTGTGTACCAGGTTGCTTAAAGTAATTGCTCTACTGATATCTTCTTGAATATTGAAGTGATTTCTTTTATTAAACATAGCACGGATTAACATTTACAATGCCCTTAAATTTTAAATTAGTAATAACTCCTTCCTGTCTGCATTCCAAAGCTGTTGGTTTCGATCGACGTGTTATTTATCAAAATATTTAAAAAAAGTTATTAACGAAAGTATAACCGAAAGACAATAATAATCAAATTTCAATTAACAATTAATGTAAACATGTGGCGAGTGTTATTATAATAGACGGAAACTGATTAAAAAGTACTTGCAAACATGTTCACCTTTCACTTTTGTATAATAACAGTTTCAGCCGATTACCTAGGTTCGTTGTTATCTATTTTCAGCCGTGTCGCGAACGTATGACGGACATACGATGCATGAACGTTTTTTGCAGGCATTATACTTTGCAGATCAACATGGGAATGGCTGATCAAGTAATATTTGTTTCATCCAATACAATTTACAGAATGAATTACGGACATTTAGTTACTAGGTCGTATGCACCAAATTCAATATTAGTCTGGAATTTAAACCGACTAATAACAAGTCGGAACCAAAACAACACATACAAAATCATGTCGGAAATGCATACGGCCAATTATTTCCATAAATTAAGTTATATTGTCTAATGTTTAAGTAACTTTAATAACTCCCCGTCAGCAATGGTTGTAAGCGACGAACGTCATGGAAGATATGTATAATGAATAATCACATGATGGCAGCAATGTATTGGGAATAAAAAGGTCATGGCAGCAATGTATAGGGAATAATAACATCATGACAGCAATGTATAAAGAATAATGACACCATTGCAGCAATGTATACCCAACAATAGCACCATGGCAGCAATGTATAGGAAATATTAACACCATAGCAGCAATGAATTGGGAATAATAAACGTCACGGCAGCAATGTATAGGGAATAATAACACTATGGCAGCAATGTATAGGGAATAATAACACCATGGCAGCAATGTATAAAAAATAATAACACCATTGCAGCAATGTATACCCAACAATTGCACCATGGCAGCAATGTATAGGGAATAATAACACCATAGCAGCAATGTATTGGGAATAATAAACGTCACGGCAGCAATGTATAGGGAATAATAACACTATGGCAGCAATGTATAGAAAATAATAACACCATGGCAGCAATGTATAAAGAATAATAACACCATTGCATCAATGTATACCCAACAATAGCACCATGGCAGCAATGTATAGTGAATAATAATAATACTATGGCATAAATGTATAGGAAATAATAACATCATGGCAGCAATATATAGGGAATAATAACATGATGGCAGCAATGTATAGGGTAAAATAATATCAGGGCAGCAATTAAATTTGAAAATTCCTTTTTATTGATTATATTAAGAGTGAATATTTACGAAGCAATTGAGGTTTTGCTAGCAACAACCACCCATTTGTACAAATGACAAAATATGATCAAAACTATACATTTTCTGAAAGTGCTACTCACGCCAATTAATAAAATGCATAAATTAACCAAGTAGATGTATAACATTATTAGTTTTTTATCATCAAGAAAATTAAAAAAAATCAACCTTCGGAAAAAGGTTAATGTTTAATTTCAAAGACATTCTGACCTCATATATTATCTAACCAAATAAACATAGTGGAAACACAAACTACTGTTCTGTTAACTAGTCAGCTATATGCACATCAGTTTTAACTCTACCTGAACATTTTCAAAGAGGTATTCTTGTCTGTTTCATCATTTTAGTAGGTTGGGGGTCATGAAAACGGCCTGAAAATAGACAATAAAGACAATGAAATTGGTTTATTTTCATATTTCATTCATTTTCCTGTGAAAATTGTATATATTTGTTACCACTGACTGATTGATTTCTATTATATAAATAAAACTTCAAAACATGTCAGTGGTAACAAATATATCAAATTTTCACATACAACTGAATGAAATATAAACATAGACCTCTCTATGTATCCTCCCCGAATAGCGTGGGAGAGATGTGGGTGGAAAAGGTGAAGGTCGTTAAAATGACCATACGTAATCTGTAAAAACTAAGACACTTTACTTCCATTCATAAAATGCACCTGGTCGTACTAAAAGACCACACGCTAAATCCGTGCGAAATCCTTAAACACTATTAGAACAATCTACATGTGTTTTAAACCGAAAGTAATCCAGCTCGGCAACACATGGCCTGTGCAACATTCATCTTCACTGAAGCTTTTAACGTTGTGTGGACCCCTTTTTAAAACGCGGTGGGTGAACTTTTATCGGATTTTAACTTTACCATTCGAAATTCCTTTGTGTGAACTGGACGCCGCCAAATTTTTTTTAGAAATTTTATAATTTTAAGTTTCAAAATCATCATTTCATCTAAAAACTCTGTGACAATCTGGATGGCTTGTGTGTCCGTGTGCACCTAGAGACTGAATTGGAAGGAACTATATTAGTGTTAAACCACTATTGGATGGTGTCCGGTGACGCCGCCACATTGGATTACTTCAGGAACTTTTATGAAATCTTGTGACACTCTGGAAGACTATTGTGTGAACGTGTGCACCCTGAAAACTGAACTCTGCACTGAGTACCGCGATGCGGCCCAATATCAAAGTAGTCGAGAACGGGGTTAATGTTCCAGTAAAGATGAGCAAAACAGCCAGTGACTCCAGCCTAAGAGCTAAAAAGGAACTGCTTAGAAAAGATTATGATTTCAACGTAAAGTAGATGGTAGTGAAGAAGTTAGGTGCAGCTAGAAGAACCTTCAACATTGAGGGTGGTGTCAAGGGGTGGTCTAGTAAATGCCGCTGATGCAGCGAAGTATGAACTTTGAAAACAGCTGCCAAGACATATGATGATTGTCTTAATAAATCGAGAGGACATATACATAATACACATAGATCAAGTAAACGATAAAGCTGGAGACGTGGTGGTCCAGTTGATCATACAGGTAAATGCTAAATACACAACTAACTTTTATAATACTACTTCGCGTTTCCTGGTCAAAGGTAGAAATATAAACCTCTTCCTGGAGACTGATCTTCCTTGGATCCAGCAGCTGGCATCTATGAATGGGCAACCAGTAGACGCTGATGAGCTAAACTGTCTGATTATCGACCAGTTGGGTAGCTTTTTGCGTACAAATGTGAACGATGGCGTAGATGCAGTGTCGTCTGACACTTCAGTTTCAAGTAACTGAACAGGATAACAAAGCATGTGTCTGGTGTAGAAAGAACTGTAGGACAAAGAGTGTGTTTGTGCAAAAACTCACATTGGTTGCAATATAAATGCTCGAAGTTATCTCCACAGGAAATCGCTCAAATTGAAAGTGAGGACGATGGATGTGAATTTATTTGCTCAGTGTGTAAGGTTTCTTCACTGTTCATTCCAGGACGTTCGCTCTTACAGTCACCTGCTTCCTCAGCGCCGAGCAAACTATTGAAAGATGAAGTATTGATCACTGAATCTGGAAGCGATGTAGAGGCCAATACAGCATCTATAGGGACTAGATCAGGAACCTTGAGTGATAGTGAAGAGACATTGGTTAAATCTAGAAGTAGTTTCCAGAAATTATTAGGCAGCATATCTCCTGATGAAACTATTGTTAAAAGTATCAATTGTTCTCAGAAACGTTCTGTCATTATATCCCCTGAAAGGGTAGGCAAAGACAGTTTCTTGAAATCTGCGCAAAATGGAAATTCCAGGGAAGTGCATTACCCAAAATGAAAAAGATTTAAGAATGAAATCCATTATGTTTGATAAACGGGAAGACGATTTAAAAATTAAGGAAAGTAAAAATGCTGAACTAATGAAATCAAAACTAAAGGTTGATATGTACGCTAAAAAGTTGGAAAACAAAATGAACGAACTTGAACTCACAATACAGTTGCTGCAAAATAAAATACATAGTTTAGAAGGCAGTGCTCAATCCAGAGAGAAAGACAACCGTAACTCAGTTAATCAGAACTTTGAGAATTTCAATGGTAATCTACAGTTTACCAACAGTTTCAAGTTTCTCCATAATATAATTAGTGATATCGTATTCACTCAGATAAGCCGGCAGCTGCATAACATTAAAAAGTGCCTGAATAATCTCGCAGAAACAAATTCAGCCTTTGGACCCCATGTTGAGACTTCCCAGAATCCCACATCTCTGCCAACAGCAAGTGTGCTCATCCGTTAGTCAAGGGTCATTTACCATGTCATCCAAACCATTCTAATCATGTGATGGAAAGGACCCAAACTGTGAAGATGCCACCAACTGAGGTTAACGTCCAATAGCTGACAGTTAGTCCAATTTATTATAAATCTATGAACTCTACGGAGGCACGACCGAATGGTTCACACTACTACAAACACCGCCAGTCTTCGCAGCCTTGTACTACTCAGCAGCCATATGAGCCACTTCATGGGATTGATTTAACACGTCCCGTGGGTACCACCAGGGTCAGTAGTTCAGACTTCTATACCAGTAACCAGGTGCTCAACTCAAAACCGTGCACAAGTCCCACAACCTGCAGTCAGTAGTCAAGACAGGATGCCAAGGGATTCGGACCAGGATCCTTTTTCAACGGGTCAACCATTGTCGAAACCAGTTATAGATGAGGACGACATGACCTTGCGTATAGCTCTTTACACTGTAAGAACGTTAGGACTTCAGCCTTTGCAATAAATGAACTATTTAAATGTTGCGCCCTTATATGTATTCAAGAACATTGGTTATTTCAAGCCAAAATCAATTTACTAGGTGAAATCAATTCATCCATTAATTTTGCCGCTAAGGAAGCTGATTATAATAACCCGTTACCGCCAGTCCAAATGCAAAGAGGGTATGGAAGAGTAACTGTGCTTTGGAAGGATCAGTATACTAGCTTTGTTAACATACTACCAGATGGTTCAGAGTGTTGAATTTGGTAATAAGAACAGTAATTCCCGAAAATCTTTAATAATGTCAGTATATTTTCCGTGAGGAGGTTACTCAAAGAGTGATGGAAACTTTTGTGCGTGCAAAGATGGATTTTTTTAAATATTTATAAAGTATTCATCAACTCATAATATTCTTATTGGTAAAGATATGAATGGAGATCTGAATAAAGACAACTCTTACATAAGAGCAACATATATTCGGCAATTTATCTCAGACTGTAGCATTAAATTAAGTTGTGTGTCTTCAACTTTTACGCATCCAAATGGTTGTGATAAATCTGAAATTGGCTACTTGTTGTGCCAATAGTTACAAATCTTGCAGTGTGTTTGAAAAGCACGGGTAAATCAAGATCTAAGGAAAAGAACAATTTAGCTTATGTGTGCATAAATTGGGATAAGGTTGATAAAGAACTTTTTTTTAACTTTAGTGAATGACAAGCGGTAAAAGTATAACCCTAAAACTGGTAATATTGACAGTGAAAATTCCTTAAACCATCTTAACAAAGGTACGATAACCGCAAGTGAAGATGCCATCGGTAGAAAGAAAAGTGCGATAAAGTCAAAACCTAAGCTGGCAGTTTGGAAAGAGAATATATCTATCACTTTGAAGGCAGTCCGCCAAGCACATATAGCCTGGGTGCAGGCTGGAAGAAACTGTAATCCAAGTGCCCTTGTATTTAGTTAACGTAAAAACTGCAAGACATAATTTAGACGTCTGTGTCGCACAGCTGTGGCAGACGAACTTACACTTAAAAGAAACAAGATGATGACTGCAAGATGCGCTGATACAAAGATGTTTTATAAACTTATCAACAAACAACGGGTAATTTGAAAACCGTTGTTGACGATTCTTATGTGGATGGGACATGCTATTCGGGTGTCGAAGCAGTACTTGAGGGCTTCAGGAAGCACTTTAAAAGCTTAGCAAAACCTTTTGAAAATATATATTTCGACCAAGCATATCATGAACAGGTGGTGAGGGAAATTCAAGTCATCATAGACAATGTGAAAACACTTGTGTAGAATACGTTACTACTGATGAATTTGAAAAAAGCAGTGAAATCTACAAACACTTGAAAATCACCTGATGTGTATGGCGTCACAGTTGAACATAGTATTCATGGTGGTGAACTTTTACAGCCTGAAATATTGACTGTTATAAATAGTATTTTGAGTTAGCAGAGGTTCCCGCATGTCTGAAGATTGGCATCGTATCATCGTATCAAATTAACGAGGTATTACTGTTTTTCCTGTAGTGTGTAAAATAATAGAAACAATCATCAGAAATAGCATTCAAGGTTATGTTCATACTAATCAAAATATTTTTCAACGTGGTTTTACGAAATGGGCATCTCCCATAAATGCAGCGTACATACCGGATGAGTTTTATAGGGAATGTGCAGTATTAAAGCTGAATGTATTATTGGAAGCAAAAACCGCATTTAATGTTGTTTGTCATACTCATTTATTGAGAAGACTTTACCATGCCCGAGTAGAAGATCGACACTGGCTACTCGTTAAATCACTATATGAAAACACCCCAAGTGTGATAAAGTTTAAAAAATCTTACCAGTGACGGATTCCGGACATTGTACCTTTTGTTTGGAGCAGGACTTCACGGGGAAAACGGACCCGATCAATTAAAAACAATGCATCTACACATAACATATGTACTCCCAGTTTTACTATATGCACTGGAAATATTATTGCCATCCCGAAAACTTATAGATAAACTTTAATTATTTCAGGAGAAGACATTGAAACAAATTATGGCATTACCAGGTAACCTCGACTGACCCGTCTGTATACAACTTATCTCGGCTGCTTCTAATACAGGCAGTACTTTATCTTAGATTGTTATATTTTTTCTACAACATATATAATCAAAGTGAAGAAAGCCTTGAAAAGAGACTTTTTTACGACAATTTACTGTAAAAAAAAATGACAGATCCTGTGCTTGGGCTGTTCAAATCCCGGTACCAATTGCACGGTATGACCTGGAAGGTGTTTTTACATATATAGAAAACCGATAGATAAAAATAAGTGAAAGAAATACTTGTACACGATTGTCCAATGTAAGCGGAAAAAACAAATTAAAGATAGAGCCTGAATGAACTCGCCTCTAAAGTATATGAACTGTACAAATCAACCTGGATAATGTCACCCGATACTGCGTATTCCTTGTACATCAGGGTTAGAATCTTCTAGGATACCGGCAAGATTGAAACTCCTGACTTGAACATATATACTTCAAAAACTACCGAGCTAGACTCAACCAAAATGCAGGAAACCCAGAGTGTCAAGTGTGCTTTTCTGTTGATGAAACCGTGGAACACTTTATACTGCATTGCCGTCCACTCCAACATGTCCGTGGACCTGTCATTGGTTCTGTTGATGAAACCGTGGAACACTTTATACTGCATTGCCGTCCGCTCCAACATGTCCGTGGACCTGTCATTGGTTCTATTGTTAGCCATCTACAGGTGGGCAGTGTGCAAAGATTTACATCTTCCAGTGACATTTTGCGTTTGATCATTGACATTTCAGGTGTCTTTCCTTCGTCAGTGCAAGCAAATGAACTTTATAAAAAAGAAATCGAATTCGACGCCCGAATGCTTATATATAAATTACACAAAGCGAGAGAGTCTATCTATAGGAGTTCCACTCCTGACTGATCGGTCGTTAGGTGCATGCGGTCTGTATTCTTAATAGACAGGGTTCAACTAAACAAATTATGAGCACGTAAATTACCTGTCGGAGGCCTTACTTTAAATAACTCGAGCGTACATAGACCCTTTGTGTTTATTCATACTGGTGGTGGATTACCTAACCTGGGGATTATTCTCGAAATATACAAGGGCAATTTACGTACCATAAATAATAATATAAAACTTATCATATACATATTAATCATTATGTTCATGCTTTATGATAGATACACCACGATTATTATTAGAATATATGAAGGCGTTAACTCAACACTATGTTATATGGTATAGAGGCTACTTTTACCGTGCCGTTGGCCTGTATATTCGGATCAGGCGGGGGGGAGGGGGTTGGGCGCCGCACGGGGTTCGTCGGACAGCTGAGGCATCTAGTTGAGAATATTGCCGAATGTAGTCTCCCGCATCATAATATTATCGCCTAACAGTACCTCGGAGGGACACGGGCCTGTCCATACATTTAATAAGATTAAATATATTATAAATATATAAATATTTAAAAGCACTTCAAATACCTGTCACTAATCTCTACATGCCTTCTATTAAAAAAATACTTAATAAATAATCTTATTGGAAATGGGAGACGACCTATGCAATTGACCATGGGTAGATATGTCTCCTTTCCCTTCTTTTATTTCGATCTTTCTTGTTGTTTTCATGGAACTCTTATAGCTCTGTTTCTATGGTGCGTGTGGACGATAACAATATATATGTAACAACTATAATTACACACACGAGACCACGGAAATAAATTATTGGTCTCATCGTCCACATCATCCACCAGTCTTTCCTCTTCTCTGTTATATATAATAAAATTAAAATTAAAATTACAACAGGCCCGAAATGTTTATACTATTGGAGATTTGTATGTATTGTATATAGATTAATATGTTAATTGTTGAAATTTTAACCTGGTCCTAAAAAGGTGCCAAGACATCCAAAAACAATAGACGGAATATATATTTTAAATTTTATTTTAAAATACAACTTTTTGGATTTTAAACTTTTATTGGATCTATTAGTTTTTATTATGCGGTGATCCCCAACAACACTCTATGGTCCTAATGGGGTACTGTCTACATTATCATAGAGGCGAATAATTTACTCTCCTATGTCAATAGTGGACTGAAACAAATTTTTATAAAATCTATTGTACACATACAATACGCAATGTTCGAACGTCCAAATATCTGAGATTATTAATAAATAGTACTTTACAAAATACAACATGCAATCATCAAATATCAGAATAAACATTATCAATCCAAATACTTAAACTAAGATGCTTTTTGCCATTCATCACTCCACAGCAATCACCATATTATTTTTTATAATCTTAATCTTCATGGCAAGAGCAACCCTCACGCCATCCATTAATATTGATAATCTGTGTTCGCCTAATTATTATTATATAGGAGTGCAGTTTGTTTTTTTTTTTGCATTTTTATAATTCGTTTGCACCATATTGCATGAGATTGTTTTGATCATAGCTTATACAGCCACTAAACAAACATATCTACAATAAAATATCAACAACAACAGACAACTGTCTTCCGGTGAACATTTAGGCTTACCACCCCTTCCAAGCCTTATAAAATAAGGATCCTAATTCGATAAACTGCCTTCTATTTTCCTTTAATTTTTGATGTCAGTAACTTTAATGAAAACATTGTAAAAACGAGAGATTTTTATTATTTCTTTTTTTTTATATAAAAAAGGTAACGTAAATGAACATAGACACTCTCTACGCCCTCACTTATGAAAGTAGATAGGAATGCTCGTCGGTAAATCGTTCTATGTTCGGACTGCATGCTTAAAAATTAAGTTTACCTTTTAGCAACGAAACAGTCCGTAGCCAGATTTTTTTTCTGAACGGTCTATTGAGAATACACGATAAAATCTGACTTAAATGCAACGTTAAGATACATTAACGATTTCTGTAAGGTCCCGCAAATCTAAAAAAAAAATACATAGCATTTCCAGTGCTTCTAGCGTGCAGGAATGCTTTTATAGCATCTCTGAAGTGTTTGTGGTCAAGAGTTTAAGATTCTGGATAGGAGTGTTTAAACTTTAATCCCTTGCCCGTCGCGATAAATTTCAGAAGGATCTTTTTAAAGATTCGGATGTTTAATTCACTTGCACGCGAGAAACGTTCAACACACCAAGAAAGCATTTATAATATGCTTAAAGTGTTCTTGGTCTAGAGGTTAAGTTTATAGACTTAGGATAAGATGGTTCCGAATTTGAACCTTAGAACCGTTATGAAAAGTTTGAAAAAGATATTGTTAAAGATTTGGATGAACATTAAAGAGACGTTTGAAACACACCAAGAAAGCATTTATAACATAGTTGAAGTGTTCTTGGTCAAGAGGTTAAGTTTATGGACTCAGGACCGGAGGGTTATGGGTTCAAACCCTAGACCTGAATGAGATTTATTTCTTGTCAAGACCTTTATTACACAAACATTTTGCCAAAAATAACAGAATATGTTCGGACTAATTATTACGTCCATACGCCCATATTTAATAGAAAGTAATATCCTTCTTGCATAATAAAATTAATTATTTTTTAGTTTTTTTTCTTTCCTCTATTGAATGACATATACTTCCTTCACTTGACAGCAACTTATGTATTCTTTATGTCAGCTCAGTAAGTATTTATAAACCACAGTAGCACATACTTAGGAAGTAACATTTCTTTGTTACAGCATTTATTCCATCGGGATAAAAGACATACTAGATCGTTCTGTCTTTACTTAGTCTCTCAGTTGGTCTTTCACCTTTAATGTGGAAGTAAATTTAATTTAGGAAATATTAAACATTGCTCTTTGTATACATAATAAGGTTTTCCAGAAAAAAAATAAGTTTAGGAAAAAATAATTATTGTTCTTTGTATACATAATACTGTGCTCCAGAAAAATATTATTTGAACAATAATTATTTGTGCAATGTGGGGCTCCTGCACATGTGTAATTTCTGCTTGTACACTTGAGTTTCATTGTAAATCATAATAATTTCGGCACCTTTTTCTACAAATTTAACCTCTTAGAAGACCTATTAAATGGTATCGGGTTTTGCTTTTATTTTGTTTTAAACCATTCAATGGTCTTATGAATAGGCCTATACCTTATACATAAATTTCCTCGAGATTTTTTTCGATTATACTGAAATTCAAAACCTTTAAATAAAAACTTTCCAAATATTTCTGTATTACTTGCTCTCATACTCCTTTAACCTGTTTACCTTTCAGTTTACCTTCCAGTTTTTGCGTCGCCTTTGATACTTTTCATCAACGACTTTTTTTGGCTTTTATTAAGTAATGGCTGTTGAGTATTAGATAAAGTGTTTCACTGTTTGGAAGATGTCGCTAGAGCGGTTTGAGGCTGGATTTCAGAAGAACGCAGGATGGGCCCTGTATGACCTTGACTACTCGCGGTCAGTTATTCATGCCTGGGGAGAAGCAATCGGTGTACAAATATATTTATCTTTAAGGGGACTTTACGCTTCAAATGTTAATATTAGTATTGTTATCTGTTTAAACTGGACGTTCATTATAGTTTGTAATTCAGATATATATAAAAGGCAAATTTATGAATGAACAATGCCGCGTACGAATATCACTCCTTCGCTAGACAAAAGGATGGAAATGTCGTGCTAACTGCTATTAGAATGAGTGTTCCACTGACTTTGCATCAATTACTAGGCTGAGCGCATTGATTATTGACATGGCACGAACACAATCCTGGTCATATTGGCGAAGTCCAGCTAGTTAAATGTAGATAATAGTCTCATGCATATGTCTGGGTAGAACCACCGACCCGCCATCAGCCAACCTGAAGACATCATACACTGTTAATTTAAATATTAATAAAAGGACAAATAGACCATTAAAATCGGAGTCATTTTTGGCTAGACTTTAATGTGGAGCCTAAATTTATTTTGAGCCATAAGCTGACAATTCCAATCCGAGTTGTTGTCTTTTTGTGCACAAAGAAATTCCAAAGTAAGGGTGTCTGTGGCCTAGCTGTTAGACTCGCTGACTGGTAACTCATCAGCCTTCACCGCGTGGGTTCGAGTCCCAGTTGGGGCAAGAACTTTCATGTAGGAAGGTTGTCCAGCTAACCCGTGTTACGCCGGTAGCTCTATCCAGATGTAAATCTTGGGTCTTTCTCGCCAATTATTAGCTAGATGTCGCCATTATGATTATAATTGTGTCATTGCGATGTCGCAAAATAAATTAAAACGAAAATACAATCAAAGACAAGAACACAAAATATTTTGAAGCAAACAATTGTCTTTTATTGAACTCATATCGAATGTAGCTTACAATATAATTGGTGTTGAAAGGTTGTATCCGACAGTTTGCCGAAATCTAATGCATTTAACATTATTTGACCTCTGTTTGGGGTGTTTGTACAGAATTTCTGCAGAAAATATCATACTTTTTTTAACAGTATCTCAATTTTAGGGCAAGACAATTCATTTATCAACACTTAAATGTTAATTCCATTCTAATTTATTGATAAGAACGATTGGGATTCCTGCTAAAATATATATAGACGTCACAGCGGATGACGTTGATAGGCTCAAATATAAGTGGCCATAAATAGCTGACTGTGCAGCGTGGCTTAAATAGGTAATACACGACTGTTTGAAATGACGATTGTAGCATTATGGTACATTTTCAGACAAGTGTAAGAGAGCAAAAACAGCGGGATCTGTTTAGGCAACACTGGTTTATAATGAGGTTTAATGGAAATATTTATGGTCCAACTGGTCGGTTACCACCTTTAAAGTAAACACAACTACCAAGATCGTTTACAGGAATGTTGACAAAGCAGATCTTTTTGGTCAAATTAAAAACACAGTCTTAAGATAATCAAAGGTGTTTGTCATTTTCAGATATCCGGTTATTGATAATATTACTGGTTTAATAAGACAATCTGTCTTAATCTATGTAAGCATGAACATTGTCTGCCTTAGCAAACTGTGCCAATTAGGAAATGGAGTCATAGACAATCCACGAACTTCGAAGAATGATTACTTAAATCGTTTGGCTCGCTTCGTTATGAGCTTAGGGTCTTGTTCACAAAGACAGCTGTACTGATAAGCACATACATCCATATAAACCTTGGTGGTCCCCACGCAGCCGCAGTCCCACTGCTCTCCATTGTAGTGCATCGAGGGTATGGCTGCGGCGTTTATTGGCACACCGTCTCGATCTGCATGAAATAAAACAAAAACAAAACGCTAAAAGTGTGGTCACACTTATTATTATTATTATTATTATTATTATTATTATTATTATTATTATTATTATTATTATTATTATCATTATTATTATTATTATTATTATCATTATTATTATTATTATATTTACTTTACTACTGATACTTTTATTATTATACACAATTAGCTAAGTGGTGGTATGTCCTTAAAGGACTAACTACACTGCATTGGCAGATTCACACCAATCAACAAATTTAGGACAAATTCAAACAGGTTTTAGAAAGGTGAATCAAGTTCACCGTTCGCAGTGAATTCGCATTCGCTGCAGATTGAATACCCATCAATTCCTGTCGGGGTTATTTGTCACGTGATCATATGGCTCATCATGTTACACCATATAGTAATAGGTAGATCACATCCTAATTTTGAATTGATGCAATGGCAGAGCTCTTGCAAACTGGTTGTGACAGAGATCTCCCCAAGATCCAAATTAAATGCAAGGGAGATTGACCCTTGTACCCATTACTTACCCAGAAGGGAGATAACACATGTAAGTTGAATAATGTCCCCTAATATCCAAAAAGAGCGAATACCTGTGTAGACGCCTTCAACGGAGAGAACGTTGACCGTCAGCCAGGGATACCAGCCATCGGCCACAGTTGTTCTGTCGCAGCCGAAGTAGAAAGCGGTAGAGAGTACACCAAGGTCAGTGGTGTTGTAGAACTTGGCCAGGTAGCCGTTCTCTCCGATACAGTAGTCATCACAGCCAAACCAGCTCAACAGCACATTAGGGTAAAGAAAACATCTGCCAGCAACGGAGTGCCACCCATCCCCGCAGCCAAAGTATCCTGCAGGAAATTTTGAATTCGGGTTATATCAAACTGCTGAGAGAGAGAGAGAGAGAGAGAGAGAGAGAGAGAGAGAGAGAGAGAGAGAGAAATGTTTCGCTAATTATGGCAATAAGAAATGTTGTTTGCAGATACAACTGATTTTATACTTACTCGTGACAGGAGCGGCATATTTCACACCGCAGTCGGCGGGAAACTGGCTTTCGTCTTCCAGGATCTCGGCATTCAAGAAGCATTGCCTTGTGAATTCCTCGTACATCAGAGAGGTGTAGTGCTCGTGCTGCATGCACGATTTGACGCACTGCATGTCGGTGACCATTTCCCACTGGCCAATCGGGTCTCCGTAAATGAAGTGGCAGTTGTTCGTAGTTCGTAGTGAATTCGTAAACCCATGTTTCTTCTAAGGCGAGGCCCAACCCAGTTAGGTTTTACGATGAAAATGAGTTTAAACATCGCTAGGATATGTATCTCTTTAAATATTTGGTTATCTAAAAAGCAAACAAAAACTGTTATTAGAGAATGCTGCGCAATTTTAATGCAATACTTCATAACATAACTGGGCTTAACATATATACAAGCAAATGATACCAGTAGTTCTTTATTAAATGGTTAGATATATAGAATCCTGTATACAGTATTCTGAATGTATTTATTTCTATTTATATTAAATTAAGTAATGCGTATTTCAATTTTCCTGTACCTTCAACGTATTTTATTTGTGTTTAATTGTGTTTAATTCCTATGATTAAAAGCGACATATACAGATTGGTACTTTAATCTGTGTATCACAATTTATCATATCAGATTATACATTCGAAAATAAAGAGGAATACCTCACCCACAACCATGTGTTCATTCTAAATGTTTGACATTTTAACAAGAAAAGTGCCGACCGATAAATACCATAACGTGTTGCCATGTTTGTAATTGCTGATACCTGCAACGCCAAAAGACGTCCCCTACTTCACCAAAGAAAACAACACTTGTCTAAATAAATAAATGGTTCAATGGCAATCTTCTGTTCAAACAAATGTTGTTTTCATAATACAAGACCGGATCAATTTATTAGTTTTATTATAACAGTTCCCATTGAAGCGCAGGTTGGAAATAAGATCTCCCCAATACCGTATTGCAGAAAAAAGTCAATATAAGAGAAAATTTATATTGTACTCCCAAAAGTTCTTTCGATGTGTACAATTTTGACTTCACTCACAACTAAGCATTTATTACACCAAACAATGTGATTATTTTTTAAAATGTTCACCCGATACAACTAATGTTATCCTATTCAATAAGAACAAGGTTTAACTGGGTTTGCTTGCTCAACAGTTAACCTGGTAGTACCATCCTACCGTATGGTATTGGGGTTTTCCAGTTCAACAGATTATTGTATTGACCAATGAGATAACGCGTGTACTGTGTATGCGTAAAAAATGTGACCCGGTATGTGCGGATTGAAGCAGCAGCCATTTGCTATTAAACTAACTTACTACACGTGAAAAGATTGGATTTAATCGTAGTTCATGGAAATCGTGCAACAACTCACTATGTGAGGAGATCCTTTTTACTCAATAACTTAAACCCATGCCATGTAATATATTGGTAGTACAATGTAATGTCTAGAACAGGTTAACTATGATTAACAAAATACTTATTCAACAGTTTAACCTCGATGCAATTGGGTGAAATGGTAATAAACAAGGTATTTGACTGATATATTTATCAGACAACCACACACGGGGCTCGCTTGTACAATTATTTCATCAATATTTCTACCTGGTGTGTTATCTGTACAATGAGCAAAGATAATGTTGAGCAAACATAATTCAATAATTGAAGTTCATTTAGAACTTTGTTGCATACAAACTGGTAAACTGGTAAACTTTTCTTTCTTCATCTGTTTTTTTTTTTTTTTTTTTGAAATTTCCACAACCAATTTGTCATTAAATATTAAAACAATGTTAACATAGACATACCGAGTATACAAACAACATTTACGACAGTTTGGCGTACCCTATTTACTATAAAATTAGTCGATATCTGCAAATATGTACAAGACATAAATGTGACAATGATAATACTGCATTAAAATGTTATGTAAGTATCAGACATTATTTAAATTAACATCCAAAACCTGTTTCATTGCTTTTGGACGCATTTATATAAAGGAGGTTAAACAAGCAAATGTTTAAAAAATAAGAAAGTTATTCAGCGTCTATATTACATTAGGTGTTGTTAAATAAATACAAATGTAAAAGTTTTCTACCCTATTTGAAAATGCCAAATTCTGAAATAAGTAAAGAATTTCTTTCGTCAAGAACTTTCCACTTTAAAAGTAAACTGATGGGCAGTGTTGTGAAAAACAAAAACAAACAAAAAATTATGAAATGGCCGACACTTTCAGCCAAACGGCCGGAATGACGTGATTATAGGGAAAGTATCGCAAATAAATCTCTAAATATAACTTTTACCGTCAACTTGTTGGTTGTCAAGTTTTTAAGAAACCAATTATAATGTAACAATCTACCCAAGACGATTATGGTCAATATTGAAACGTAATTCAATTTTTCTGATTTTTCTCCCAATGTTGCCATAGTTAGTAATCTCAAAATATTCCGTCTATGGCGTCGAATTATAAAATAATTGTGGTCGTCCGTAGGTTTTTTGACTGAAAAATATACCACGGTTGGGAGTTGAGATGTGCAAAAGTTAAAAATGAAGGATGTATAGAAAAATAAGAAAATGTCCTTTTAGATTTACCACAGATATTTAAATCTGGACTACCACTACACAAAGGTAGAATTGACAAAAACACAGCGACGAGACATAAAACACAGAAAGGAAAACAACATAAATGTAGGCCTAGGTGGTTTAATTTCAATCATTTAAACAACAAACCCTTATATATTTGTTCACAACGTACGGGCGACCAAAAGTTATTTCCATTCTGACACGACCACTCGATTTGTGTCCATACCTTTTACCCTGCACATAGGGACATAGCCCTGTACAGTAGCCGAAGTTTGGTTTAATTTCAATCATTTTAACGAGAAATTCACAATTGAAAGTAACAGTTTCAGGGGATTTCACGAATCAAAACAAACTGGAAAACAGAAAGAAAACAGCGAAAAAAAGGAAAACATTTACTATGATGCAAACTAAACAAATGTTATAACATGTTTGTTTATGCAAGTTATAGCTAAAATAAGAATATGGGGCTGTTATAACAGCAAGACCATACTATATAAATAATTTTGGTATTCTGGGGCGTTTTTCTGCAGTTTTACGAATGCTTCTGTGAATGGGTAAAAAGTGTCAACAGAGAAAATTAAACGAATCGAAATAAAGGATATTTGATTTGATAAAGTTGTATTCAGTTGTCCCGACGGCGATTGTAGGACACAGTTTCTGATTAGTCAGTCAAAAAACTACTCTATACTCGCCTTTCAAACGCCGCGCTCAGCAGATTGTGCCTATTTTCGGAATATACGGCGTGCTTTTGTTATTGTTTTTCTTTTCCATTAATGTAGTTGACGAATAAACGTTAGCATTATTATCATATTTATATCACGTTACGTTCATTCATTTCATGTATTTACCTTTGAAAGTGGGCGTTTTGAGAATGGAACAGCCTAATGACGTGAGGCGTATAATCGTTGATTGTGTTAAACGTTTGTCTATATCTTACACATTTGGAAGTTTCGAGTCGTGTTTGAGATGTCGTTTCTTTACGATCTCTCCATCGTCAGTTTTCAGTTAGCTCGAAAGTAAGCGGTGAGGTAGTTTTCTTACTTTAAAAATAACTGTGCAACGTGGCTCGGATAGGAAATACATAATTGTAATGATTCACAGGAAGTTATGTTTCACTTTTCACACAGGTGCAGGACATCAATAAAAAGCATTTCCTGAGGTGTTTTAAGGTAACAATAATTTAAATGGTCGTTTGAGGGGAAAACAGTCGGATACCACCATTAAACGTTAATAGTAGCAATATACAGACTCTCTCCTACTTCTCAGATAGGATAGATTTACACATGGTGAAATAAACATGCACATACTGATTTAGAATACTAAAGATGTATATTTTCGTACAGACGTTCATCTCAGTAAAAAGGTTGTACGTATTTGAAATTTGCTTTTTAATTAATAAATGACATTACTCCATGAATTTTAATGACAATATGTGTGTTTAAGATAAATTTAATGTGTCCTTAGCAAAACTGGACATGCGCGTATTTATTCTATTTGTAATGCTAACGTATTTTTAGCTTCACTAAGCGTGTATTTTAATTTATTGTATTAAATGGGAAATGGGAAACGTAATTACGTACCTACGTATTTGTTCTCATCGAAGCGACCAATTATGATCATTACTGCAATGTCCAGCTACTTGGTTGAGAAAGGCTCAAAACCAATGTCTGGGTAGAACTACTAGCGCACTGCAAGTCAGCTGGAAGACATTCCCACGCGGTGAGAGGCTAGGCTGTCAGAGGAGTTACAAATCAGCGACTCTACCACCACGCTACGGGCGCCCAGTATATGTACCTACACATATTTAGGTAGAATAAAGTAGCTGAGACGAAGTACATATACTTTCTACAATGGTGCGTTTTTAAAAAAATGTTATGTAGCCGGGTGATAGGGAGAGAATGTTTCAGCGGTACAATTAGCTCAGTCGGAAGAGCATTCACCCTGTTAGCGAAGGGTGCCGTGTTCGAGTCCCGGAATGGCTGGACATTTTTCCCCCTATGTTACAGCTATATAAACAACAGGTGCGTTTTCAACGCAATCTCTGTAAAGAACGTTTGATAATGACATCTATTTACAATGTCCAACTTTTATATATATATTTATTATGATTGTAAATGTCCCTTTGGATTGTCAAACGCCAGCATATCTAACATATCAATGTTATTTTAATTAATATAATAATTTAATCGTAAGCCAATATAATGCAAATTAAATTTCCTTATATTAGATATATTTATAATATTTACATCCGAATATTTACATTTAAATATCTAAATTAAATATTTTATCTTTTTGTATAATTGTCAAATCCAATCTAAGAGATCTAAAGTATTATGTTCAGATTACCTTATATTGGCTCCTAACTGCTGCCACTAAATGAACAATATATTTGTCTCGGAGCTAACAAAACCGCACAGATCAGCTTCCCGGTAACTTTGCATTACCAAAGGTGATTGGTTTAGAAGTACAATTACGTCAATAAGTCCAAACACAACAAGACAACAACTGTTTACCCACCTGCAAATAAAAAGGTTGAATAGTTTTGTTACTTTTTCATATCCCGCGAAGTAAAAATCGACTGAAAGTTAATTACGCACAAGTATGTTTAAAAATACTTTATGTCCGCAGAGTGGCGATACGTTCACTATAACGTATATCTAAAATATTTCTTATAGTAATTTAACATAAATTGGGCATATTTTAGATTCAGATGTTCGCGTTAAAGCTATAATAATTAATGTTAATGCGTTAAACATAACGTTGAAGAGCCTTCAGCAAAAGATAATAGAACAAAATGATAGCAGAAAAAAAAATATTTGATAGGTCATATAGCGCCAAATACGATGTAATTTAACGTAAATAAGTAATTTAACTTGGGAGAATGGGCCACATAGGATTGATTGTTTATTGTTCGGCGTGTAACGTGGCTGACTGATAATATAATAAAGTATTACAGTTTAAAAGTAAATAGTTAAACAACAAAACATTTTATTGAAACAACAAACATATTCAGAAACATAATTAAATCCAACAGACAACACGATCAACAAAGTATTTTAATATTTGATGAACATTAGAATTTGTATATGTAAGTGTAACGCAGGTCGGCACTCTATAACGATCATCCAACACCGTAAGAGTTGCTTAACCGCGCAACTTTGGAAGCCGCTCAAACCACATCGCTAAAAAGTTGAGCCAGCAGAGAGCCTGATTTGAAGTGTTTATATTTCCACCTCTGCCGTCGTTACATAATTGTCAATATTATCATCTAATAAAAAATCGGAATATATGACAAAGACATATGAGCATTGAACCGTATACGAATAATTGGAAAAGCCCAGGACAAATATATTCACATGCAATTGAAATGTAAACGTGGGATCAACAATGTTCACCTGAGCATAAAAAATGTTGCCGTTTTCGCTTTCATTTAAATTGTAAATTTCAAGCGATTCTTTACTGAAAAGAAATGAAAAGTGACAGTTCAATGTGACAGTAATTCTAACAGCTTTATACATTACAAATAAAATGATAATATCATGTGTTGATATGTATTTCTAAGCTAACGGTAATGCACAGCATGTACGTACAGGTAGACCAATATAACACCGGTTACCTTTCGCTGTGCTACTGTAATCGTTGCCGTCTTGTTGAAAAGCACGGGATCAAATCGGAAATCATTCGTGTGTACATCGATATCGGTATCATACTAAAAATGGTCCATACGATCGAAATATACTTAATTCAAACCAATTTGTTTTAACAGGTAAACATTCATTAGACTTTATCTTTGGAATACATTTATATTGTTATGCTATTTGAAAGACACTATATTTAAACATTTTAATATTGTTCAACTCTCAATTGTCATTGACGATTGTCCTTTAACGTGGCTTCGGTAACTGTGACCTCTGAAAGTCACGTGACCTCTGACGTTGAGAATTGTAGATCGACTGCACCCTTAGTGTTAAAACAGTTTTGGTAGACCCAGTCAAATAGAATTACTGTGAAGGAACTGTATCTCTCGTGACTTGTCTTGTGTAAACACACACGTTTGACACCAGTCTTCTGGTGGCATTCTGATAACAGAAACGGATAGATTCCTGAGTGCCATGCAGAGTCAGGCGCCAATTATGCCACATATTCAATGAGACCTGAGTCCAGTTGTTCGGGCAAGACGGCGTGGTAGACGAAAAAAACACTGTATTACAGTGATCTTATAGCAATGAACACTTGCGGTAAACCAGGCGACATATTCAATGAGACGTGAGTCCAATGGTTCGGGCAAGACGGCATGCTAGACAAAAATAACACTGTATTACAGCGATCTCATAGCAATGGACACTTGCGGTAAACCAGGCGACATATTCAATGAGACGTGAGTCCAATGGTTCGGGCAAGACGGCATGCTAGACAAAAATAACACTGTATTACAGCGATCTCATAGCAATGGACACTTGCGGTAAATCAGGCGACATATTCAATGAGACGTGAGTCCAATAGTTCCCATACGTGATTCGACTGTTCAATTTTGAAATATTTTTTTAACATCTCTAAGATTCATATGTATATATAATATTTTACCACTGTTGAAAGAACAATTGGAATTGATGCTTAAACTTGTACTTTAGTCTACGTACAGATTAAACAATCTTAACTATAGGACAGTTTAAATCATGAAAAAACGCTCTAAACAATAATCATTTCAAAATGTATTCTACAAACACATTTAGGTGGGTCTCTGCCAACACTTAAAAAGAAATCAAAGCAGATTACCCTTATGAGATAACGTGCAGGAAAATGTACGTGGTCACGCGGTTTTCTTAGTTTAAAAAAGCTAATTTTGCAGGGCAGTTTATTAGAAACATTTACAAATTTCATTAGGTTTCACACGTGTCATCGTTAACGTGCAATATGGATCAAAATTATATTGATATTCCTGATTTCATTGCCTAGATGTTATAACTTTCTTCAAAGAAAAACTAAACTTTAATAATAATGCTACACATGTGCAAGAAAATAGTACTCAATTAATATAAGATATATATATATACATATATATATATATATATATATATATATATATATATATATATATATATATATATATACAGAGAGAGAGAGAGAGAGAGAGAGAGAGAGAGAACAAGAGAGAGAACAAGAGAGAGAGACAGACAGAGAGACAAACAGAGAGAGACAGAGAGAGACACAGAGAGAGAGGCAGACAGAGAGAGAGACAGAGAGAGAGAGAGAGATAAACAGATAGATAGATAGATAGATAGATAGATAGATAGATAGATAGATAGATAGATAGATAGATAAATAGATATATAGATAGATAGATAGATAGATAGATAGATAGATAGATAGATAGATAGATAGATAGATAGATAGATAGATAGATAGATAGATAGATAGATAAATAGATAGATATATAGATAGAATGCTGTTTTTTTCCAAGGCGGAAACTGTTGGGTTTACTCGTTTTGTTTCATGACTCATCACAAATTTGTTCTTACTTTTATATTTTACTTGGTAAGGTTCAAAACATTTATTTTCAGTTAAATCAGTGTAGGATAAAGTGGAAAAAACTAACGTCAAGTTATTTCATGCATCGTTTGGATTTTTCGTAACTGGTTTTAGGCAGGACATGTATATAATTTTTTTTAAAACAATTGAAATCTTGAACTAGCTTTAACGTCATGTCATCTATGACAATAACAATATTAAATCAAATTAAAAATATTTATTAAAGTTATTTTAGATCATTAAAAGTTTGCTTACGATTCGAAAAGTCATGTTGAAAGAACAGATTTGTTTTCACTTCAACCTTATTTATCACAAAATGTTAAAGATTAATCGTATAACTAATAGACCAAAAAGGGTAAGACATGGATATTGTTTAATTTAAACTGTTCTCTATTGGCGTACTTACGGAGTATAAAGCGAATCCAGTGTTGATTATGACACTAATAAAGACACACATGATCGGCATGACACATTTAATACAAAAAGGAAACAAATGAATACATTTTCAGATGTCACGGTAATATAGGACAATTGACTTAGGCCAAAATAAGAACTATTTTCGAATAATTAAACCACCACCAACAACAACAACAACAACACAACGAAAGTACAGTTGAGACATTAACATCTGTCAATATGATAGAACGAATTTTCAAAATATTTACAAGCAATATATCCAGATGTATGGTTAAGAAAATGCTATAAGAGCAAATTAAAAATTAAATGAAAATGTAATATCATGGAAAAAACAATAACATTATTTAAGTGTGCTAATACATGTAACAATTTCTATCCTCTGATTTGGTTTTAGTATATACTTTATGCCGAAAATCACACACATCATACTTTAGTCTAAGTGTTCACGATTTTCAACATTATCTTATTTTAAAGACGTACAACTTAATAATTATCAATAAAATGTTCTTTCTATCCAAATCTACAAATAAACACGATAGCGATCTCTTCTGAAAATAGATATCTATGGAGGAGTGGACTTCCCGGATGATGATATAATGTTATCGTAAAAGTAAGTTGTCACATGGTTTTCTTAGTTTAAAATTAGCTATCTCTGCAGCGTGGCTCAGATAGGAAATACCGGTTTCAGTTACAAGTGGGGATTAATGCTGTTCACACAGATCTGGTGCGTCTATGAACAGCATTTTGCAAGACCTTTTCAGATGACAATGACTTGTTTGGTTATTTGAATATAACATTTTCAACTCAATCCTTCGGACACCACCGTTAACAATAAATCGGTCTGGTGAACAGACCTGGCGCAAAAGATCTCAAATGGTTCTAATCCTGTTATTTCAACAACATTACTTTAAATTTTATAAAATGTATCTTTAAAGACAATTTCAGTAATTCGTCTGTGGTTACAATATATAAGTATCCCAGGAGATAACTACGAAACTCAATGCCTTCCTAAAGATGGAACCTGTACAAAGAACGAATCATAAACAAATACAAATCCTCTAATACATGTATATCACAAAAACAGCGATTAGATTATTTTTACATACATATACTTTAGTGGCATAATGAATGTACAAACAATACATAAAGCCAAATATTAAACATATAAACAGTTGTGATCAGTAATGAAATTACACGTGTTTTTTTCGGGAAGAACACAATTATTATTTATTATTTATTACGGATTTTGAAAGCTGATGTAATATATTTCCCAATCTTTCTAATAGTATTTCTAATTTGTGAGGACATGAGGTTGGTATATTTCTGTTTTGTCGGAAAATTGCAAAAATATGATTTAAAAACTGTTGTCTTATTTCTCGATATTTGGGACATATTAAAAGAAAATGATAACAATCTTCAACAATATTCATTCTACATTGTGTGCATATTCGCATCCCTCTTCTTGTGTTTGTATGCCTACCTATTTCGATATTTAAACTAAAGGAATATAGCCTAAATTGGATATAGCTGTCTGGTATCTAGGTTCAATATTGTGTTTTAGGTATATCTCTTTTTCAAATTCATGTTTATAATAAACAATAGGAAGATAATCTAGATGAATTATTTATGTTTGAGTACCAGCTTTGTCTATAGATATAATTTATTCGTTGTTCGACTTGTCAAATTGAACTATTGTTTGCTAATTTCAACATCCAAATATTCATTAATCCGATTTTTTGAAGTAGGGTTTTAATTTGATATGCCCAGTTTAAATTCCCATATGTTATGTTGCTATTTACGTCATCTGCCATCATATTATAGATAGATTTTACTAGTGGATTATCAGAGTTAACTATTTTTACCCAATATTTAATCATGTTTGTTTCTCTAACTATTTTCATTGGAAGTCGATCTAGTTCTCCATATAGACGGTCTATGTTAGTAGATTGTTCTACCCCTAGGGTTTTTCTAAGGACCTTACAGTGGATTAATTCGATTGCTTTTGCCTCATGATACCCCCAGATTGCAGAATTATAGCTGAGTATTGTTCCAACTAGAGAATCAAATATTTTACATTTATTATATGCTGTTAATGACAGCTGTTAAATTGCAATAAATAGGTTATATAATGCATACTTAGCCTGCTGCGCTATTTTTAGTTGTGTTTTGTGCCATAAACCGTTTTTAAATAGCTGTGTTCCAAGATATCTGAATGTTTTCTAGTTTGGTTTCACTTACATAAATATCACAATGTGTACCTTTCCCTTTCTCAAATATCATCACTTTTGATTTTTTTTTTTCATTGATAGTGAGCCCCTACGTCTGAACGTCTGACAGTAATGTTGAAAATTTGAGACAAGTGACTGTAACGCTGATGCTGACTTGGCGAACAACATTGTATCGTCGGCAAATGATATCAAATAAATGTTTTCATTACTTATAGCAAAAGTGTATGGTGTATTCATATTGAAATAGCTTAAAATATCATAAGTGAACAATAAGTAGAGCAGGCATGAACTTTAGTCCCCTTGTTTTAGACCGATGTATGAGCTGAAGAAATCTGACAGATTACCTCCATAACGGACACAGTGTTTAATATTTGTGTACATAGATTTCAACGTATTGATAACTTTTGTACTTATCTTCATATCTTGTAATTTCTTCCATAGATACTTTCTATTTATACGGTCATAACACTTCTCTAGATCTAGAAAAACAGAATATAATTTACCTCGTGAATTTATTGTTTTTGCAATTATCGAGTGAAACAAATATAAAAAATCCACCGTTGATTTAACACTTTGAAAACCAAACTGATTGTTAATTATTATATTATTATTAATTGTCCATACGGTGAGTCTGTTAAGCAATATCTGTGAGTATATCTTTGCAATCTTTGCAAGAATGTTTATTAGGGTTACACCACGGTAATTTTTTGGATCCTCTTTATTGCCTCCCTTGTATATCGGACAGATTATCCCCTCCCCCCCCCCCCACCCACCCCCCCACGACGTCGGATATTTTCCCGTCCTAAACAGTCTATTAAATAATTTAAGCATAATATTTGCGATTATGTCAAATGAACATTTATATACTTCAGCCATAAACTCATCTAGGCCAACGCTTTTGTTATTATTTTGTGAAAATACTGCTTTTTTAAGTTCGTCCATAGTAATATCTTGATCGAGGAAATCATCATAGACACATTTTATTAAATTACTCTCAATATTTGTTATATCCATTGTTCCTCTCTCAACTGAAAGTAAATCCTTAAAATATTTATATAAATCTGCTAATGACAGTTCGTTATTTGTATGTTTATTTTTGCCATATTGGGATTTTATTTCATTCCAGAATATACAGGGTTTACATCTAGACAAATTTTCTAATTTGATACGTTGGTCATATTTGTATTTCTGTTTTTCTATCCGTTTTATCCTGCAATATTTTAATTTAGCCTCTAAAAACCGTACCTTATTTTTTTGACATTTATCTCTCAAGAATTTATTTCTAGTAGTTTTACATTCTCTGCTTGCAATATAACATTCTATATTAAACCAACCCTGTTTTCCCTTATTCCTATTCAATTTTACTTTCCTCGTTTTACCGAATACTTCCATAGCTACGTCTTTAATTATCGAGGTAAAATTGGAAGCAATACAGTTTATATCGACATTTTGTGAATCTATTTTATCACTCAAACAGTTCAGCCCTTAATTACTTCCTACCAGCTTATGTCAAAAGTCGTCGACTTTATCTGGATCATATTGAATATACTAGGGGCATTTATATAGTATTAATCAGTGTGGCGCTTTAGTCGTATGCGTAATATTTTTGCAGAAATTGTTAGACCATCCTTTCGAAGTATTCCCCTTTTACTTGGATGCACTTTTCCAAGCGATGAATCCATTCGGAAAATGCTTTTCGGTAGCTCTCTTTAGGTATAGTGTTTAGACACTGGAAAAGCGCGCTGCCGACGGCGTGCCGAGGTTCAAAACGTCGACCTGTCATGTAGTTCGTGATATAAGGATTCAACCAAAAATAGCACGGAGCAAGATCAGGGCTATATGCCGGGTGTGGTAAAGTGTCAATGCTGTTGTCGCTAAGATACGACTTTACCACCACTGACTTGTGGGCAGGTGCGTTATCATGAAGGAGCTTGATTCCGCGTTCGCCGGTACGGGGACGGGATGCAGTATAGTGGCTTACAACAGCAGAAAGAACCGAATCTCGGTAAAATATTCCAGTAACACTCCTGCCTTCTGGTATAGACATTCGAGCCACCATTCCGTGGCAATCAAAAAATAATGCATACATAATGCGTTTTGAGGTGCGAGCTCTAGGGGCAACTTGGGGCCGTTAGTCATTTTCACCGACCCACACCTTTTTTTTTTCTTTACTCTCAGGCTCATAAAAATATACCCATGTTTCAATTCGCACGCGCTCCCATTTTGGTCCTCAGTGAGAAGGTGGGGTATCCACCTGGCGCAAACCTTGCGTAGCTTTAACACGGGAGTCAATATTTGAAAAAACCGATGACGAATTAATGCCACACTTATCTCCTCCGCTGTACAGCGGGCATCATCTTCCACAGCTTTTTTAACAGCGGCAATATTTCCGTCAGTCATTGTTGTAACTGGATGGTCAGGACGGGCCTCATCTTTTATCGCCTCTCTACCGTAGGTAAATAGACGGACCCATCTTCTAACTGTGGCATACGATAGGGCACTGTCCCCATAAACCTTGTCTAAGTCTGATTTAATAGCAGGTGCAGCAACGCCAAACAATGCGCGTATTTTACAATACGCTCTTTGCTCATCTTGATAATTGTTCTCTTTATCTGCCATTTTTAACTGCAGTGTACCTGACGGTAGTCGATTCAAGTGTACATTACGCTCACTGTGTAGGTTTTCCCCGGTTTCCTCGTGCACGTAACTGTAGAGGAGAGGCTAATTTTTCCATACATGTATAACATGTACCAATTACGCTCGGATTAACGTTAAGAAATCGCACTGATTAATACTTTATAAATGCCCCTCGTATTTACAATCTTTCTGTTAGCCTTTTTCCATATTTGTATGTGTTCTCTTCCCTCTACTAAATGATACTCATTTACATCGTTTATTTGGAAATCAACAATATGGCGAAAGTCGTTAAGATTTAACAATATATAATCAACCGTACTGGAACCATTCCTTGAATGATATGTATATATACCGTTTTTTGATCATTATATATTCGACCGTTACCGAAACACAGGTCAGTCGACTTGCAAAGTTCTATCAAGCGGCGGCCGTGCGTATCGATCACGTGATCCAAGTTCGCTCTCGACTGTGTTGTAAGTAGATGCGCGGATCTATAACCGCTGATGTAGTTGACGCTTTCATTTATATCATTAAGTAAAGAAGTTCTAGTATTCATATCCCCATGAATTAATATTTTGCCTATATTTTTAAATCAATCTATATAGGATTATATTAGCTCGAAAAAATCAGAATCATCACATTGGTGTATATGTGAATTACTTGGTGGAATATAAACATTACATAGTAATGCCTCTCCTTCAAATTTGAATAAATCCTTGTTGATCTTAATCCACATTATTCCCTTTCGGTTTTGTTCAATTATACGTATTTTTTTATTTCAAATGCTCCTTATAATACATAGAAAGTCCTCAACTAAAACGGCCCTTTTTTTGCATTTTTGACTTGTTGCCCAGAAGATGTTCTGCAACAAAACCATTTATGTCTAAATTCATATGTGTGTTTTCATGTAACCACGTCTCTTGCAGTAGCACAATATCATATTGTTTCTATAAAATCCTGCTCATGGATCTTGCGGGCTAATCCGTTGATATTCCATGAGAGAATGTTCAGATGTTCTTCCTGACGTCCCTATCGTGGTTTTGGCATCATGTATTCCGGAGGGTCGATAACTTGTCCATCCATGAATAGCTTGTGTAAACGACCATTTACGAACATTTAGTTCCGGTTACTCTGGTCTGTTGTCACCGATGTCGAGCTGCTTGTATGGTGTCAAAGAATGCCTTTCTACTATCGCGCTCTCCTTGTGGACTCTGTATTGCTACTCCCAGACACTCACTCTGCAGTTTCTGCTTTATATTATCGTCATACGATAGTTTTCTCACTGCCTCTCGATCATTGTAATTGTGGAATTTTACTACTATACCTTGAGGTTTCTTGGCTTTGTTTGACCCAAGACGGTGTGCCCCGTCAAATATCATTTGTCCACTCTCGATGCCCATTTTGTCCTGAATAAACTCTTTGACTAGATTAGATTATTAAGGACTTCATCGTTTAATATTGGAGACCGTTCCAAGGCGGTAACTGTTGGTCTTTTTCTTTTTGTTTGTTTTGTCTCGTCTCTGTATTGTTGGTACATTTAGCCTGGTTGCCTTTGTCTAGAGGTTGTTTACATTTAAAGATATGTGGTAATTTTGATAAGATCTTTTCTAATTAACCTATTGATTTGTTTGACAAACCCCATCTAAAAACAGTATCCCTTAAAATTATCAATGATTTTCCTCATTCTTATTTTAAATCCACTTGATAAGTTGATTAAATTACTCACTTTTATATTATACATAATGCTGATCAAACTAACTGTTTATATGTACCCTGACTGCGGAATACCGTGGTTTTATTTAGAATCGCCTTTCAACCTATGTTTTATTGTTGCCCCTCATCATTCCTACTAAATTATGGCTTCGTTTGGAAAATAACAATCACTTGTTACTAATATATAATTACTCCGAATACAACCGAACTCTCACGAAGTACTCTTAAATGTATATTCCGAAAAAAGTCGACAAGGCCGATGTTTGTCGAGTTCACAGAAAGTTAATTCAATGGCCAACTCATGAAAATAGTTAAGTCCTCTTTACACTGACAACTTCGACTGGCTTAGCAGCTATACAAGAGTCAAGAGTACATGGTTCGAATACACAGTCCTATAGATAGTGTGTTCTCCAAAACTGTTGACATGAGGGCTGGTTTGTCACTCAACCCTCGGTATGAGTAGTATCCTCGATCTGTGTAAATTACCAAACCTTACAACTGTGTTGTTCTGAATAAGAAAAGGTCCTATCAACACTTCCACAGATATTTAATCAAAACTACCTCTAGACAAATGTAAATGTGACAAAAAACCCTGTGACAAGACATAACACACATAAAGAAAAACCAGCAGTTACCGCCTTGGAACGGTCAGTCGGTAAAAGGACTGAGTTGGGTGCTTAAACCTAGATCATTTCGGGTTTGAATTTTAGATTATTTTTTTTTTTAATTTCTATCTATGTTTTGTCAAGGTTGTCAGTCGAAAGATGTGGCCTTGTATGAAATTTATTATTTATATATCAATTCGGTTGAAAATGCACTTTAGATATCGCAATGACTTCAAGTCAACCTAAACTATTTAGAAAAGAGGCGTGTTACATACATCTATTAACTTTCAATATACGTTACTTGGATTGCTTCTTTGTTTCCATATTTACGAAATTTAAATATAGACGATAATTGCTAAAAGAAGGTAGAACAATAACACAAAAATCATGACAAGGTTTATATATCAATTAAGCTAATTGCATAGATAATGCATAGATAATGCATAGATAATGCATATGTTTTATGTTTTCTAAACTGTTAACAAGAGCAAAGTCTATATAGCTGTATTTCCCAGATTGTTGACTTGTATTGTTCTGGTTTAGTTATAACTATGGTGGTTACCTTGATTAAGTCTGTCATCAGAGAAGCTGACACCTGAAGTACAAAATTTCCTTATATGGCAGAAATGTATAGAACAAGAATTGTTAAACATAATTTTAACGAATTTACAAAAAAAAAAATTGTCATTATAGTTTTTCTTTGAAAGAAACAAAAATTGTGAAATAGAAAGAAAATGTGTCTCCTTACATTTAAGCGGATTTGCCATTTATTTCTTTATTTTGCAGTACAATGGTATTTTGCTGTGGTTGATTACATTTTTGCAGCTATTTTAAATGTCATAAATATTTGTGTTTAAATACTGTACCAGTTTAGGAGTTTTCTTAATGATAAGGTAATGTAGTGGTTTGCAACCATAATATTAATTTGCATAATTTTTTGATCGGTGACTTCATCGTTTCATCGGTATTGTAAATCACAAATTATAATAATAAAAATATAACATTATTTTTCGTGTTTGTGCGAATTATATCTTCAAAATTATAATAATAAACTACTTGTGATTATATCATTATAAAGACACTTATGTATATATTATAGACTATACACTAAAACCACTACGTATTATTTCGTAATACTGTTGGACACAGGTTGTGATATCAAGATATTAATTGATTCGAGGAAGAATAATCAACTATTGCAATATATTCATCGCCGAATACGGTCTTAAGATCTTCTGCTAAACAAGACAACGTTTCACGTAGATTACTTCGAATGTTTAGTTAAATCGGCTTGGTCTCTTTATTATGGCTCTATGCTCATTCTCGCAGATACAGCTCTTCATTAAGGAGCAACTAGACATGTGAACATGGTTCGAGTGGGCGGCACCGCAGTCATTGTCAGCAGACTGGGTGTGCACAGTCGATGTGAGATCCGGATTTATCTGCACACCATCGCGATCTGTAAGATACAAAACAATAGTGTAATTATTAAACGTTTATGGTCTGACCATTGTTCTTTCTTGATTCAAAAACTTCATTTCATTTACACACTACAATTAGTGTGTAGTTCTTCTTATCGAAATAATACAGCTCTCTTCATAACACATTGTGGACAACTCATCAAAGAAAACGTCAGCGCTTGGACTTTATTTATTACAATATACCGGGGTTTTTTTCATCGCTTGTATTTGAGAAACCCATCAGGAAGTGTGAGTTTAGAGCTCTGTGGAACCGGTTTAAGTACCCAAGTCGGGCCATATTGCCGACTGACCGTTCCAAGGGCCGAATCGGGTGCATAAATCAGTTTTACTGAGCTTTAAGCTTGTACTTCCGGAGCCACGTTTCAAATGCCAGCAGTAAAAAGAAAACAGATCTATTTGAAAACTGTCTAAGTGATGACGTATTCTGAGAGCTAAGTTGTGACATAATTTAGAAGAAAATAGCGGCCTAATTAAAATAATGTCCACATTTATTTAAGTGTGGGGATAAATTGTATTTCTATAAGAGATATTTCAGACAACAAACTTACTTACATATGGACCAACAATTGCCAAGTGTCAGGTTTCTAAACCTCAGTAATGTGTGCATACTTGTACATGTTAAGATGTAAACGTGAACATCGAACGTGTGGATATATTAGTGTAAAATTAACAAATCAATAGGGTCAACTAAGAATACCGATCTCGTTTCGGAAGCAAACCATTTTATCACCGGACACAATCCTAAACAGCTCATTCATACTATCAATATTGAATACTTTATCTGAATATTGTTGGTGTCGATACAATTTAAAAATTATGGTTGACTGTAATTTCTTCCTGTCATGGAACACACCCAGCCTGACATTATCTGTGTTAAAGATACCTCTACTATGCCAAGTATTTTTGTTTGTTTTCTCTACACATGGATGAATATATTAACATAGCGTATAAGAGTACAACGACGGGTGTGGCGATCTAACCTGCGATGACGCCTTCCTGACGCAGGTCATTGACAGTTATCCAGGGCTCGTAGTTACGCGACTTTACTGCGATGGACCAGCCGGTCTGGGTGACGTCATAGAGGACAGGGTATGTACTGGCGTCGTACAGTTTGGCCAAGTAGGACTTCTCGAGAATACAGAAGTTGTCACAGCCGTGCCATGTCAGGAGTTGATCAACGTACAGGTAACACTTACCAGCAAGATACAGCCAACCCTCATCGCAGCCAAAATATCCTGAAATGGTAGAACATATTAAAATCTATTTTGTCTGCAATTAGACATTGAAATCTGTTACACCTCATCAATATTGACATCTTACATAATGTATTACGATCTGTATAACATTTTTCTGCCATAACTAGCAAGTTCGGCTCGCAAGTTTGGTGCGTCGGGTTAAAACGGAACAAGGGATTTCTGTTTAAATGTTATGCCGTATGTCATGAACGAGTTGTAGCGGAGAAATTCCCTTCCCTTTTGTCACACATCATCCAGTTCAGAGTCCTGTCGAGATTCTGTTCAGCAATGGAACTTGTTTGCTTTATAACAAACTGACCAAGAAATGTGAAGAGGTAAATAAGAAAATTTCCTATCAGAATTTATATATTAATTTAGATATTTTAATCTAAACTACCTCAAGAAAATGGCAAACAGTGTTTTAAGTAAAATAAACCAAAGTCCAAGGTAAGTCGAAAGAAAATATAATAAACAGTCCTGATAGGATGAATTAGATAAGAATATAATGTACATGCACGACATCCACTTTGTACAAGTAACTCTGTTGTGAAAACCTCGCTGATTACAATGCCGTTAAATTTCTGTGTCCTAAAGGTATAGGCAGTAACAAATTGTTTTGGCCATTTGGAAAAAAAACACCAATACAAACAAAAGAACAGAGTATGACATTTAAACTGTACATAGTGCATCGTTGTAACAGATGGAAGTGGAAGTAAACAACTTATACATACATAGATAGTTTTCACATCAGTGAAGATCCCTTATCTTGGAAGCCATCTTTGATGGCAAGTTCAAGGGATTTTCAGACGATTTGTATAGAAACACAAAAATGTTTTCGCATAATATCTGCATTTGTGGTCTAAAAATTAAAAGCTACACCATTGGAAAGCTCTTGAAATTCATATTTTTAAAATACGTTATTTTTAAAATTGATAAATGCACAAAGAATTATTACAAACATGAATACCATTTTTTTAATCTTTATCATATATAATATGTCAACTGCGGATAAATCCTCGGCGTTTATAATATGTTTTTTAAACGATTACCTCTAAACAATACTACGTTTTATTTTGTTGATTTTCAAAATTCTATTGTTTCTTCCATACTGTTTACATTTCACTTTTGACACTTTTGGCATATGACGTCATGGCATTTATGACGTCATTATATGGTTCTTATAATATATCAGCGCTTGTACTGCTTTATTTTATTTTAAACTACTCTCTCATTTGGAATTGTTTGGTTGCCGAGGCTTTTATCTACTGTAAATACTGTACATATGTTCATTATATCTGTTTTGACTCCCGATGCAGGTGCTTATTGTTAGTTGTGTCACTTTGACGGGATACTTTTATTTACACTGTTTGTTTGATAGAAAAACCGTCAGGAAGTGCGAGGTTGGAGCGCTCCACAAACCAGGTTTAAGCACCCCAGTTGGCCCTTTTGCCGACTGACCGTTCCAAGGCGGTAACTGATGGTTTTTCTTTTTGTGTGTTATGTCTCGTTTCTGTGTTTTTTTGTCACATTTACATTTACCTTGTCTGCCTTGGTCTGCAGGTAGATAGAATTTAAATATCTGTGAAAATTTTGATAGGACCTTTTCTTATTTACCTATTAAAATAAACAGTGTATCTCTTTCAGTTATATTTTTTAGCTTTTAAACTATCCAAATATATTTTGGATAGTTAAAATACCTCATAAAAGCTGTTAAATTTGATATAAAATTCAGTAAAATAGGCTAAAAAATAAATGAAAAACAAATTGGTGAGTTGAATATAGTACATATTTCCAGATTTAGGCCTGCACTAGCTTCTGCTTTCAAAGATGTCAGCTTTAAATTGTCTTATCAGTGCCTATAACATCAGATGGAAACACTATCTCTATATGGAACATTAGTTTCAAATAACAGTTAATGATGTAGCAGCATTTTAAACTTTAATTATAACACTCAACAAGGTTATTTAAATGCACGTAATCGCGCGCCGCAATTTGTTAAGTTATAGAACAACATGGTGTTATCTATAGCTCGTTTCCAGGAACTATTAAATACAGAAGCCGCGCGCATTATGGTTTGTTTGTTTCCTTGCTCATTTACTATCGCCGGTAGATGGCCTTCATAACCAGAGTTGACAAAAGGAGCTCTCATTAATGGACATCCTAATAACCACACAATAACTACACACAAAAAAAGAAACAATGTATGTCAAAAGGTTTTAGGACCCATACCAAAAACAATTCCATTTCCTTAACACGTCAGACTCTTTGGGCGGAACACTTTAGAAAAATATTTAATGGATTATTGTATTATTTCTGTTATATCAACAGATAATTAGCTACTGTAGTTAACCTTGAAATACAATATAAATATTTGCTTTATTCAGAGTCTAATAATTGTTTTATCTTTTTTTTTAATAATTGATAAAATATACATTTATTCGAATATTATTTAAAAAGCTGCATATCAAAGCGGGTGCGTAAATCCTGTTGTTTTTAAAAAAGAGAAATATGACATTATTTATATACAGGAAAAATAAGTAATAATACAGTTTTAAAATAAAATAGAAAATACAGTAGAGTGATCATTGTTTTCGCCAACGAAATAAGAATTCAGATTATTTCATAATTATTTGACTAAATATGCATCAAAACAATACGAACTGTAATGAAGCTAGAAAATAACACACACCGGAAAGCAAGACATACACCTTTAATAACTTTACTAATCCATTATATAATACTTTTACAATATGTTAAGGAGAAAGCTTTAAGACTAGATTAACTTCAAGAATCATTTTCTTAACGGCTGTTGAAGTCGAATGTCGCTGTTATTTTAGTTAAAAATGTTAATTAATGGATTCATATCATCAATGTTGAATATCCGCCACTATGCTTATTGCCTTCCTGATAGTTAACGAATAAAATACGTATCTGCGAAAAGGACAGGCAATAGGCAAAAAAGCATGTGCGAAAAAGAAGCCCAGTGGCTATTTGAATATGGTACGGAAATTATTTATAATAACGTAGTACTTTCTGTTTTATGTTCCATTACTGCGTTTCTGTTGCCGCTCGCAATTGTGTCATTCTGCTGTTTATTTCTCTATGCGTGTAACTGTAAAGGCAACCGTCAAGATAACAAACGGATATAAGAGGAAGCTGTAGTGTACGACCAGCTGCTGAAAAAGTATGCGATGCTACCATGGTATGATACGTTAAGAACAAAACCCACAGTCATTCAGATGCACGATGAAGAATATACACATCAGCTAGTTTTAAAGCGGTCTTGTACCGAGTTACATTTCAAATCTGGTTGTGCGTGGGAAGAAAATAAAAAAAAAATAAAAGCGTAAAATAATATGCGTAACAGCAAAGTCCAACAAAGAATGTCACTTTCAATGGGTAAGCATAAAGAAATAACTTACTCTCGACTAGCTCTGCGTATTTCATTCCGCAGTCCACCGGAAACTGATCCCCGTCTTGCTGGGTCTCGGAGTTCAGGTAGCACTGTCGTGTGGCTGTCTCGTACATAAGGGAGTTGCATTTCTCGTGCTGAATACACGACTTGACGCACTGCATGTCGTTGATACTTTCTGTTTGACCAACCGGCTCTCCATAGGTAAAATAACACGTGTCTTTGATGAATTCCCAGAACGAGGCTTCGCCTAATTCACAGCCCAACCAAATCAGGAAAAGAAGAGGATAGATTTTCATCATCATTGAACCCATGACCGTTTGAGTCCAGATGGATATGTTCTGCATAACAAATACCTTTGAATAAATGATTGGTCTCTTTTTGATTGTTTACACTTTTCCTATGACTATAACACTACCGCGCATTTATTGAAGTTGTTATTTATAATGTATAATTTAAATAAATGTTTCAGATATGTTTGTAAAGGTTGATGCTTTTTGTTAGTTACAATGTACACTTAATTTACACGCAAACATCCTATCTTGATCTTTGGCCAGAATGCCTCTTTCATAAGGAAATATCATTGTACACATATGCTTGCAAGTGTACCTCGAAGCATGAGGTTTAGATTTACGGAATACTCTTGCAATACTCGTGCAATACATCATACGGCTGATTATGACTTGGCAAATCCTTGGTTCGGTGTTATGTAAGATCATTAAAACACTATTTCCACAAACAAAACTTAATAAACTTTTCATTGCTTTCATTTGAGAAACCCACCAGGCTTTGTAAAACTACAACCATTGACACTTCTGGTTAAAATGTTTATCTTATGAATCATTTACAATCACCAATTTGGTGTAGTTCTTTTAATAGAAATAGTATTTCTCTTTCTCTCTCTTCTAAATACTATGTGGACATTATTTTTCAATGACGTCACTACTTTCGTCAAAACTTATCAAAGAAAACGTCAGCGCTTAGACATTTTTATTTGAATGGATCGGTTTTCTTTCCATTGCTTACATTTGAGAACTTCCTCAGGAACTGCGATGTTAGAGCTCTTCAAACCCGGCTTAAGCACCCCAGTCGGTCCATATTACCGACTGGTCGTTCCAAGGCGGTAACTGTCTGGTTAACTCTATTCGTTTAATTACTCACAGATTTGGTCTTTTACATTAATGTTGCAATGCTCATAGGACTTTTTCATATATTCTTATTAAGCGTTTGGAATATTAGAAGTTTTCCCAGCTGTTATACAACTGTATCACATGACTTTGGCTTATTTTCTTTTATTCGCACGTGTTTTTCGTGTTATATAGGTGAGATATGCAGTCAGGTCTGGGAACAATTGGAGGCTAGTTTAAAATATTGCCTTTTAATATGAAGTTGAACAATGTCTGTGGAATTTAAAATATAAAAGATGCATTGCAACCCACAAAAAACAGCTAAATTATACGAAAGACCTTTCTTTTAAAGAAGTAAAAATGCCATGATTTCATTCATATGATATATTTATACTCTCTACATGATTTTGTTAAATAAGTCATTCTATGAAAACGAATGATTATTTATATTAGGGATGTAAATCGAATCCCAAAACGATATTCGAATGTTTGTAACGTGTATTCGAATCATATTCGAATATTCGGAACGGATTTATATCATAGTGACTCATAACACGGTAATTTTCCATTACATTCAATGTGTTTATTCATTGTAAAATGTTTATTTCTGGTCACAATTTACATTGATAGCCTTACTTAATGCTGAAGCGGCGGTAGATTTATGATTTTAGCATAGCATTTAATTTTAAAACGACAATTTCTTCTTTTGAAATACAAACGGCAATATTATCAATCCACCATTTATCTGTTTATAGTGAAGGACCAGACTTGGTTTCTTTACTTGGTCAGCGGAAATTTGCAAGAAAATGCTGTCAGTGAAGAATGCCAGTAAATGAGTAAACAATGTCCTTGTTACTTGACTATTATTATTATTATTATTATTATTAGTAGTAGTAGTAGTAGTAGTAGTAGTAGTAGTAGTAGTAGTAGTAGTAGTAGTAGTAGTAGTAGTAGTAGTAGTATTGACACTCTTATTAAAATTATACAGTAACCAATCAATGTTAAGATGACCTCCAAAGTCCCGTATAATATATACATTATTAATTAGTCACCTTAAACTTGGTTGTCTTTTTGTTACGGGTTGTATTTCGTGTAATAACCTTTACAATTTCAAGGGCATTTTGCGTACTTAATTAATTATTTGTATTAACATATGACGTATTAACTTCTTAAGCTCCTTTTAATGTTAACATATCGATTTAATAAAACCACATCATAATTTTATTAGATGAAACTGTACAACACATGCAAAATAGCTCACAATTTTAACATTTTACTCTACTAACCGCAAACAATGTATAACAACAAACAGTCTATTATGTTTTGTGAACTAATCTTATAAAATACATTAATGATTAAAGGAGGCATTTTCAATAGGACAAAATGCAGGTGATAATGGATCGACAATTAGCCAAATCCACGGAGGTTTTATAAAGGGAAATCGCTCAAGTGTACAGCCAATTAAGGGTCTTGATTGGTTGGTGGTCGGATTGATGTTTAAATGTGATTGGCTGATATCGCTAAGGGCGTTAATCCGAAGCCATAACATGTCAATTAGAGACATTTAGTTACCAATACACAAGTGACAACTACAAACCTGCTCGCCATATGCGTATGGGTGAAAGGCGAGGGTAAACAAAAAACATTTGATGACGACAATTACTTTGATTAGCTAGTGTCAAGATTTCCTGACTGTTGATAAATTAATGAAGTACCAACAAATACATACGTATATATATATATATATATATATATATATATATATATATATATATATATATATATATATATATATATATATATATATATATATATATATATATATATATATATATATATATATATATATATATATATATAAAAATATATATATATATATATAAAGAATGATTAAAATTGTAAGCTCGTGAGTTTTAGTGCGTTAAGTAAACCTATGACGCACAATTAAAAAGTATGTATATTTACATTTTTGTTATTAGAATAGAACGAAGCAAAATTAGGGAACAGAAAATCGCGTTGACAAAAAATAACAGATGTTGCGGTATTGTATAGCAATAACAAGTATGAAGTAGAGTGACAAAAACAAAAAGTGATTGCAATTACAGTTTGTTTGACAGTGATCTAGTTGTGCTTTCCAAAAATAAAAGAAGTTCTGGTGGACTGTTATCAATACGTATAGCCTTACATAATGTATTTATTACACACTATCCCGACAGAAGCTGGGTAGAGTCAGTGTTACGTAATTGCTGTACCTAATTGCCGCAGCATTGAACTGGCATGTGTGTTTATTGTACTTTTGAAACTGTTTCCACAGCTGTATGGTGATGTGGGTGATGTGACTGGGTCTAAGTGGGACATGGGGCAGAGAAGGAGCTGTGCGCGTTAAGGTGAGTTCATGTTGTTGACCAGATGGCAATTCGCAGACATGACCCACCCCCTCTATCTTAGAGCGATGACATATCGCTAGCGTCGTAAGTCGCTGGGAGACACTGCGATCAACTAAAGAAATGTCAATTTTCCTTCTAACTTAACAAAAGTGAAATAAAAAGTATAAAATATTCGAATCCCAAAATCTCTATTCAAATTGCGACTTGATATTCGTATATTCGAATATTTGTTAACATCCCTAATTTGTATTATATCTGATGTATAAATAGACACTGGAGTAGAATATGTGACAAGTCCTATGAGCATAGCTACATATAACAATATTTGAAAAAGTCAGAGGACAAAAGTATGTAATCCAAATATTAAAACGGACAATTTATGACGAAAAATAGTGTCAACATTGTACTTAGAAGAGGGGGGGAGAGAGAGAGAGAATAATTATTTCTATTAGCGTAAATGAAAGTTATTTTTTTAATCAAGAAAAAAATGATCACAGAAGTGTAATTGTTTGAAGCACCCAGTTCATGTATAGATGAAACTGAGGAAACAAAGTTCAATATCCATTAAAGGAAAAAGACGTAACCTGAAATGAATGGTACGATATATTACATGCACGGCGAGATCGTATACGACCGCCACATTACCTAACTAACATTTGTGTAATTATGAATAAGACTATATAACAAAGTGCAACGTATACCAAAATTTAAAAAGACACAGAACAAAGGAATTCACATGCAAGCCAAATGTCAAAGTAAGCAGATCTGTGAGGTGTAATTTAACAAAAAAAAAAAAACAAAAAAAAAAAAATCCAAGAGATATTGCCTTGGAACGGTTCGTCGGCAAACATTACCGACTGGGTTGCTTGATAGAAAACTAACAACATAGAGTAAAGCAATAACTGTGTTACAATTAAAATTATTTTAAAACAATAGTAAAAATCGTAATCAATTTAAAACAATTTTAAACTTTATCGGAACACTGTTCATTTAATCCTTAATAAAGAAATAACAGTTACCTTTCGTATAAACCAACCCTTTGCTGCTCAGTGAGACAGAATATGCTTGAAACGATTTAAAAGTGAAGAAAGCCTAGTACTCTCACTGATTTGTCCGAATGGCTTTTATATAGTCAACAAAAATCGATACACTTAGTATCATCAAACGAATATTTTTGTTCTTGATCCTTTGATACAGAAACCTGTGTCATTAATAAATAAATCGATGCATCAATATGCTATTTTAGACTGTTTACTTCTTCAAGGTTATTGGATAGGACCTGCTTTTATTTTCTATTGCGCAAGATGTATCAGGGAAACACAAAGCGACCAAATATTGTGAAAAGTGTTATATTTTAAAGGTATTTATTTGTATACTACTCAAAATTTGATAAGGATCACTTAAAAGAGTGTATTTATTGCTTTCATTAAGTTTGAATGATAAAATATTTGCTGTAATTCTGAAAATGTAATCTTTTGGCATCAGGCTTTAATGTGCCAAAAAAAAAAAAAAAGAAATTAGCTGTCAAACTGTTGAAGTGGAACAGCAGTTAAAACTTGGAAGGGGCAATATTTTGTGATAAAACGGAGGTGATCCCTATCAAAGTTTGAGTAGTATATTATTTGTATTTATGTTTGTCTCTCTACGTCATGTCACCAATACAAATGGCCACAATAATAAGTGTTTGCACACATTAATGGGTTATCCTTGGTATTGGAAGCTTTCCTTGGTTATTTCTGCTTCTAAACTTGTTATTGTTATTTTGCAGTCATATATTTTTTATGTTTATTTTCTTCTTGATTTAAGCGTTAGATTAAAAGACGCAGATAGAACCTTTCTGCTATGTTTTTTATTGTTTTCAATTACGCATACGCAAATATGACAAATTCCTAAAAGCAATGCAACATATACTAAAATCTGAAAGTGTAATGTAATATTACCATCTTAATTAGTTTTCAAGTAAATAATGCATGTGTTAGCAGTTTTCAGTTAAATAATAATTAGTATTAATTGGTTAGTTAAAGGCATCGTGCAGTTTAATTAAACTAAGTGCAAAAAGGTTAACTTAAAGCAGGACAAAGAATGACATGATTAATAATCAAAACAAGGAAATATACAATAGGTAAATAAGAAAAAGGTCCTATCAAAATTTTCACAGATATTTAAATTTTATCTACCTGCAGACCAAGGCAAACAAGGTAAACGTAAATATGACAAAAAACACAGAGACTAGACATAACACACAAACAGAAAAACCATCAGTTACCGCCTTGGAACGGTCAGTCGGCAAACTAGTAATATAAAGAGGGACGATTCAGGGCCGTTATTGATGCATACGTTAAAATATAGGCGGGAAGCGTGAGTTTTGCACTGAAGGAATTACACGATCGACAAAAATATATGCGAGCTCAGTTTGGATAAGCAATTAGTTTATACTGTATATATTATAAGTGCAGAAGGGGTAAAAGGGGAGGAATTGAGAAAGCTAGGGAGAGGAGTATAGATTTGGACGCGTTATAGAGCGGTAATCACGCCTCGCTGTTGTTAGATTGTGAAATGTTACATTCACTTGTAAAATCGTGATCATGGGATGATTTTGCGTTCTGCTATGGAGCCCCGTTACGCCACAAAAGGCAAAGGACAAAGTTTTTTACATGCAAGTCAATAGTTTGTTTGGGTCAAAGTATGTCTGACAGATCTAGTTTAAGTTTTGAAACTTTCCGAGTTTAATACATTTTCTGATATTTTTACATGAACTATGTCAATACTGTGTCATGTCTAAATGAGTCATATTTCTAATGAAGTCAATACTAACATAAGGTGTCAACATTATTTTTTTTATGGGATCACACTGCAGTAAGAATCAAAACCATTTCGTTGTGTCCATTGTATGACTTCTTTATCTACATTCAGCATTTCTAAATTCTCACTGGTACAAATGAAACCCTTATTTCACATATGTTGCTCGGTAAAAAATTATTTGCATCGATGTTGGTATAACTTTTGAAGAAATGTCTTGATGAAGGAAACAACAAATATGTTTACAACAGATAGGAGGCATGTGTGAGGCTTTAACATATATTAACAGAGTAATTTCAAAGAAAGGAAATAAGGGTCAGTTTGTTAGAACCAAGAATGTAAACAATTATACACATTCTGACACTACCAATATTGTACACTGTTTAAATCAAAGCAATATTTCTTATAATAATACTATACTTATTATAAATACAGATTTTTTATCACCTACATAATAAGTTTTATCAAAAAAACCTAATGTAGATGTTTTAATGGTCTTACAATATAATCCACTGTACAATGACGCCATTCCCTTCCATAAATGATCCTACAATAATTACCAAAGATATTTAAATTTTAACTACCTCTAGAGAAAGTTTTAGGCATACCATCTGAACTATGCATTATTGAAATCAACGCCCATTAATGATTTGCCGCCACTTTTCCCAGGGGAAGTCGCCTTATACCGAAACGATAAATGAACAGTCACTCCCAGGTATTTGTCGTATTGTACTGTTTCAAGAAGACAAACCCTGATCCGAAATAGAAATTATGCCCGCCATGCTTTTTTCTCAAATGGACGCAATCAGATTGTTTGTATTCGTAAGTATGCGTCATCGCTTGCACCAATTATTCACGATGTCTAACTTTGATTGTCAGTTGGGAGCTGTGTCATTTGCATAATAATATCGTCCGCCTACAGTAGCATTGACACCTTTCTACCTCAGTTCGAGGGAGTTAACCGCACACTTACAGTCGTTTATAAATATAGAGAACTGCGTTGGTGAAAGACATTCCTTTTGGTTGCCACCTGAAGAGCCCTTGATTCAGTTATGTGCCATGCCATGGCATTTATTCGGTCTCCACTGCCTCCACAAATTTCATAAAAAAATATATAAGAGCGTGTTTCTATCTACAAAGTCATAAACCTTCTATATGTCTATGAAAGAAATAAATGTGTACCACACTCTCTGAGGTGAAGATGTAATCTTCACAGAGTGGTCTTTATGAAGTCCGTTCAGCTAAGAAGCTTGCATGAAAAAAATATACAGTTTAAATTTGCAAAACAACAAACTTATTCCTCGGTTATACATAGGCATTCGTTGGTCAAATCTAGGTTTCTTCAGTATCGGAAAAAATAATTGATTTTCCCACATCGTCGGTATGAGGCCACAATTTAACCAGTTAAAACATCAACGACACAATAATATTTCTGGACAACGTAAAAAATTATGTTTATTCCAAAAACGAATATATTATGAGTATTCATGCCTAAGGACCCGATTTATCTCTTTTATGTCTTCATTGAACGTACCATTGCTATTGTAAAATGATATTCATTCAAAGAAGCTGTATTAAAATTCTATTAAAATGTTCGTAATTGCGAAATGTGTTTCGAACCGATTGAATAGATTAGCAAAGTCGTGTCTCCAGCAATCTTTCTATAGCTCGATCTGTCTTTATTTCAATACACTTAATTGGCTGTCTGCATTTTTACTGTTTCAAAAGACATTTGAAATGCGGTAAGGCCTTAAAGTGTTATTGTAAAAGGAGAGAAGTCCGGAATCCTCGATCTTTCTGCGAGAATGCTGTGCAAATTGTGATAGCAATTAATTAGTATCGCGGAAGTCTGAGCTACACTGGAGTACACTATCATATGAAAAGCATAAATATCATCAAGAACTCCACCTAGTGAGGAAACATTTGTACAGATGTCGTTTACAGTATAAATCTACACAGCACTTTGGTTCATTATAAAGGCATACAGGCTCCTGATCGTGTGCATTTAGGCATGTGTCTACGAAAGCGTTCTGTATGTGGTCATTTTCCTTTCCTTTAGTATGTTTTCCAGATGCCGTGATTGCGCATTGAAATCGTTGACAATGAATAATGCACCAGGATCTTGGTGAAACTAAACAAGTGAGAGCAAAAAAGAGCGCACAAATCTGTGCATTAAGCACTCGTGTTCAGGTTTATGGATTGAGATATTGCGACATCGCAGCAAGGACTTTGAAGCCTTCTGATCACTTGCGCGCGTTTCTGTGAAATTTGGTTCGGTTAAAACCTAACCAACAATAACAGTCGACAAATATCTCATCGGTTGTACCTTGGATATATGTCCCTATATCTAAAGAGATGAAACAAATATAAACTTCCATTTCGGTCTTGTTCATCGCCCTCTATAAACTTCCCTTTCGGTCTTGTTCATCGCCCTCTATAAGCTTCCCTTCCGGTCTTGTTTATTGCCCTCAATAAACTTCCATTGCCGGTATACACACGGAAGTTAGTTCCAGCAATAGGAGCTATTTTGGGTGTATTTATTCTTGTTGATCAAACCTACTGGTCGTGGAAGAGAAATCCGAGCATATGAAACTACGAATGTATTACTATTCAAAGACTAGTTTTTTCCTATACCAATATTACACAGAACATTTGTATTGCTAACTTTATTGTGAAAAGACAGAGGTAACGAATAGTTTAGTCGTGCAATGCGACAATTTCATATACTACTAGGTACTGACCTTTGACCCCTGTTTTGTACAATGTAAGACCAAATACCACAATGAAGATGAAAATTCCAAATACATTGGACAACATAATTTAAAAAATTCCCAGAACAAAAGCCTTTTGGCTGTAAATTATAGACCTCTGTATTCCAGAATCGCGTAATTTTGCTAGTATAAGATATTTGCTTAAGTATACTGAAAATATTTAAATAATAAATACATCTATAGTAATAGTAAGTAAGGGTATGTATTAAATTTCTAAAACAGTTGTATTCGTGTTTGTTTAAAAGATCCGTCATCGTTTTAAATTTAAACTATATATTTAGACTCGAGTTTACAATTTAGTTTACATTAAGGTTGATGTAAAAATGTTCATTTATTGAAGAGACATCCCCAATTTAAAACAATCAAATGTTTGTCTTATTGAGCAAGTGACAAAGAATACTTAAAATAACGGTAATTTGTCGAAATATTTCAAACTATTTCTTGTTACTTATATTTAAACATCGTAATTCTATGTCACGCAGAGATACATTGCACATATGTTTAAATTTTACTTTGTATGAATCTGTTACAGACTACAGGAAATTAATAATTCGTATTGCGAATTTACCTTAAAGCTTTGATAAACAATTAATTAATTTAGGTTAAAGCTGGTTAATTTTTGCGTCGTAAGAAAACATGTGTTAATAAGAGTCATCAACTTTTCTTAATTACATAATGACGTTGATAAAAGTAACGTAATTTGTCTATAACATAAAAGGTATAGTTCTGAATATTCATATAGTTTCACAGTATTAAGCAATGTGACAACTTATGGCAGTAAAACAAGAGGTAAGAAGCTACGGTAGATATGCAATTTGGGTTGCTTGTCTTTGCTTTGGCTATATAATGAAAAAAGTGTCAAAACGTTTCTTATGGTTGCTGGAATTTGCATGTGAGTACTTGAGCAACGCCACTGTATGCTAATGTATTTCGCTTTTCTTGTTGCTACTTTAATTTAAGCCTTAGATAAAAATTGTATTTAAAAAAAAAATATTCATTTGTTTTAACATAAACATGTGTTTCAATTTATTTACATCAACTTCTAATTTTATAATTAAAATAGTAGTTATTTTCACCTAAATTTAACAGTTTAACAAACATAAACTAAGTTCCTTAATTATGTGTTATATTTTTTATAGTGTTAATTATGCCAACAGTATTAATGTTGTAAAGAATGCCAACACGTACAACTAAATTGTTTTGTTTTCATTGTTTTTATAATTATGACCATTTAAAGAATGCGCCAAACTGAAGACGTCAGATATGCTTTTCACAAACCTCTACATTCACATCAATCAAGAGTATATGGACAAGTAGTCTGTGCTCACTTAACTAAATATTATTGTCTTTTTCGAAAAGATTGTTCAGAATATTGTAAAGACAATGTTCAAATGTGTATTTAACTTTGGGAGCATTTTTTTAATAATACATCTTAGGTGTTATAATTTCTATATAATGTGTATATATTGTCTTTTTAGGTATAACGTTCTTTTATAAAATGTATATTTTATATAGATACAAGATAATTAACATGTATATGATTTGTATGTATCCTGCTGTGATGATATTTTGATTTTTTTTCAGAAAAATAAAAGAAACTTAACAAGAAAATACAACAAAGTCGTGTGAGAACTGCAAATTATATTTCGATCTAAAAAGGCACGGGACTAAGGCTGAATAAAAAAAAAACATGACCACACTTGAATAAATAGTTCAATACCACAAGTAATAAATAGTTCAATATCACATGTAATAAATAGTTCAATATCAAATGTAATAAATAGTTCAATATCAAATGTAATACATAGTTCAATATCAAATGTAATACATAGTTCAATATCACATGCAATAAATAGTTCAATACCACATGTAATAAATAGTTCAATACCACGTGTAATAAATAGTTCAATACCACATGTAATATATAGTTCAATATCATAAAAAAAACTTTATTCTCAAAGCTGTACTTTTAAAAAAGTTATATCTGTGTGCCGATGTGTTCTCTACCTTGTACTGTCGCATACAAGTATGGTATTGTGCCGATGTGTTCCCAACGTTGTACTATTGAATAAAGGAATGTCTGTGTGCCGATGTGTTCTCAACGTTGTACTATTGAATAGAGTAATGTCTGTGTGCCTATGTGTTCTCAACGTTTTACTATTGAATACAGTATTGTCTGTGTGCCTATGTGTTCTCAACGTTTTACTATTGAATACAGTATTGTCTGTGTGCCTATGTGTTCCCAACGTTGTACTATTGAATAAAGGAATGTCTGTGTGCCGATGTGTTCTCAACGTTGTACTATTGAATAAAGGAATGTCTGTGTGCCGATGTGTTCTCAACGTTGTACTATTGAATAGAGGTATGTCTGTGTGCCGATGTGTTCCCAACGTTGTACTATTGAATAAAGGAATGTCTGTGTGCCGATGTGTTCTCAACGTTGTACTACTGAATAGAGGTATGTCTGTGTGCCTTTGTGTTCTCAACGTTGTACTATTGAATAAAGTATTGTCTGTGTACCGATGTCTTCTCAGCGCAGTGCTGCTGAATAAATGTATGTATGTGTGCCGATGTGTTCTCAACGTTGTATATCTGAATAAAGGTATGTCTGTGTGCCGATGTGTTCTCAATGTTGTATTTCTGAATAAAGGTATGTATGTGTGCCGATGTGTTCTCAACGCTGTAGTTCTGAATAAAAGTACGTTTGCGTGCCGATGTGTTCTCAGTGCTGTACTTCTGAATAAATGTATGTCTGTGTACCGATATGTTCTCAGCGCTGAACTACAGAATAATTGTATGTCTGTGTGTCGATTTGTTCTCAACGTTGTATATCTGAATTAAGTTATGTGTGTGCCGATGTGTTCTCAACGCTGTACTAATGAATTAAGGTATGACTGGGTGCCCACGTGGTATCAACGCGTGTGTGTGTATCTTTAAGTGAAATGTGAATTATACCTTATGAAAACTACAGACATTGGAGTGTATTTTGCCTTCAGATATTCTTGCCATATCAGGACTGTCAATTTTCAATAGACATAATAGATATATATTGAAATAAATATATAAATGATATATAAATGGTCAAACATTCAAGGAAATGCAAGTGATAACACATGAACTGTCTGTATTGCCAAATGCTGTTAAAGATCTTCGATAAGAAACTTGGTACTGTAGATGAATTTCTTTGCTGAATGTTTACTTAAAGTTGAATCGGTCTCTTTGTTATGATTCTGGGCTCTTTCTCACACACACAACTCCTGCTACTGGCGCAATTGTACATGTAGACGTTGAATTGGTACCCAATCCCGCAGTCGCTTAGGTCGTTGAGGGGGTAGACATGTGGTATGAGTTCCGGACCTAACGGCACACCGTCCCGGTCTGTATATAGAACTCATCTTTGTAATATATACGCAATGCAAACACAATATTACATCCTTCGAAACTTCTATTGAGCTTCTTCAGAATGTAAATTTAACGTTTAAACCTGATGTTCTGTGTTTCTGTCAACAATTTTCTTTAAAATAGGAAATATCACGTATTGGGCATTTTTGTGTTTAGCTAAAAGCTACACAAATCTTGTTTTCATTGTATCGATCTAAATAAGTGTTTCGTTATTTCACAGGCAAAGTCATTTACTAAATACTCTCATACAGCTATTGTAAAGCAACTTGTATTGTCTAATCTTGGAACACCTGTTAGGCAAATATTTATGTTTCAGCGTCAGTAGAAAGGTTATACGTGTACCACGATTATCCTAAAATATTAAACTAATGTATATGTGTAAACAAGTGTCGCTGTATACCAGTACCTGTGTAGACGCCTTCCGCTATCAGGTCATTGACGGTAATCCATGGATAATAGCCGTATGCCATTGTTGCGGTTGTCCAGCCGGTATGGGTGACGTTATAAATAGTATTGAGGGTACTGGGGGTGTACAGCTTTGCCAAGTAGGACTGCTCGCTAATGCAGTAGTCGTCACAGCCCTGCCAGGTCAGGAGTTGGTCCACGTAGATGTAGCATTTTTCAGCAATGTACTGCCAACCCCCGTCGCACCCATAGAATCCTGTTATATTGCAATAAGAAAAAAATGTCCTTTTAAAATTCCTCATATTTTATCATTTTAACTACTACAATGTACCAGACATAGACATATACAATAAATGTAAAAGTGACAAAAAACACAGAGGTTACACATTACACATAAAAAGGAAAGATCAACCAGTTACCGCCTTGCAGCGGTCAGTCGGCGAAATTACCGAGCGCTCCAGCTTCCAGGTGGAGCGCTCCAGCCTCAAACTTTTGAAGTTCTTTTTTTCGCAAATCAACAGTCTAAATATTATATCTCATAAGGCTATGACTCTACCATAAAATTAAAACGTGATAGGGAAAATGACAGGTAAACTTTCTCGGTTTAGCTGTTTAATCGCTAAATACATGTATATACATTTTGAAATTCTCACGCTTTAATTCTTGGATGAGTTTTTGCTGGCAGCAAGACATTCATTTTTGTATAGTTTTATACATTTATCTTGATAAACGCTAGATAATCCCCAAGCTAGTCAAATGTAAATGCGACAGCAAATCTGTCGATCGAATGCGGGACGCGTTCTGATTTGCATTTCATACTGTCAATGTTGCATAATTTTCATCACTCAAAGATAATGTCAGCCATAACGGGAGACAAACATCTAGATTGTCTCTTTTTATATCTAATGTGGATATGTTAAACGACCTCATGTTGCCAAGTTGAGAATGACTTACTTAAATGGATGTGTTTTAAAAACGTACAGCGTTTAAATGTTTTTTACGGATCTTGCATGGCGCCATTGCAGCATAAGGCTGAAGTGGACTCTTTACTTGCTCAACGGGGCTCACTCGACTACCAATGTAGGTTCGAATGCTACAGGTACGATGTCCATAACGGTCAAAGCAGTGGGAAATCTTGCATATATTCATGTAACCAAAGAGTAGTTTAAGAGGCAGCTACATGCCCATGCAGTTTACCTAATGTGACCTTACACCTGTTTCATTTCTTGCCGGGTGAACTCTTTTCGTATGTGAAAAAAATACGCAGCACGTTTATGAGGTACACCTGAAGTCATTGTATTTAAAAATTAGAAACACGACAAAGGAGATTTTAAGCCGTGCTAACAGTGTATAATAATGCTTACTCGATTCGGCGTATTGCACTCCGCAGTCCGCCGGAAACTGGCTCATATTTTCCTGCATCTCGGCATTCAGAAAACATTGTCTCGTGGCTTTCTCGTACATCAGCGAGTAGCAGTTGTCGTGCTGCATGCACGCTTTGGCGCACTGCATGTCGTTGATAGTCTCCCACTGGCCCTGCTGCTGCCCGTAGGTGAAGTGGCATGTATCTTTCATAAACTCAAAAAAACGATATTCCTCTAAGGTAAAGCCTAACCCAGTCAGGCCAAGGATAACGCCAAGTCTCAACATCATGATTCCGATAGGTGTTTGGTAGTCTGGATAGTATTTCCTCTGCGTAATTAAACAACAATATGTTGTAGCAAACCATAATTTGTTACTGATGTTTTATACTCACATATTATTATAAAATGTACATGCGTAATTGCATCAAATTAAAAGTACTGCTGCAAGATGATTTTTTTCCATTGCTTGCATTTGAGAAATCCCTCACGTAATGAGAGGTCAGATCGCGATAAAAGCGGTTTAAGAACCCGTCTCCATCCTTTTTGTCGACTGACCGTTTCTAGGTGGTAAATGTAGGGTGTGCTCTTTCTGTTAAATAATTCATCACAGATTTGTACTTACAAGGGATGTTAACAGATATCCGAATAGCCGGATATCCGTTCGGATAATCGGATATCTGAATCGAATTTGGCATTCGGATATTCGTTTAAAAAAAAGTGAACGTTAAAGTTTATTTATTGACCATTTTGCTAAGTTATCTTTTTGCGTTCAGTGTATATTCCCGCAGAAGCATTCCTAACGGATTATTGATAGGTGATAACACTCAGTATCGTATATAGGGCTCCACAGATTTAGAAATGTGATAAAAGCATGATGATGATGATGATACGTATAATAAGCTAATTAACAGCCAACGTTTGAAGCTTCTAAGGATCCATTCTCTTTATTGAATATTAACTTTAAATTCGTTTGTTGGGCTTCACAGTTTTAGAAATATGTTATAATGGTATGTAAAATTACTTGCTAATTGACAGTAATTGTTTGAAGCTCCTAATAATCCATTTTGATTATATAATATTATCTTTGATTTCGTTTGCTCGGTTTTATTTAGAAGGTTTGTCGGCATAAATCAGTTGCTCATGTTTAATTATTAAATCCGTTTTAATTCTATAAATGTGTTACCTGTTAACAATTAAATATTAATTAGTTAATATTAACCCAGCACATATTCGAAAGCAATAATACTATTAACAAAGTTTTTTTATCCGGATATCCGTTCTCTAGTTCTTACCTTTACATTTGGCCAACCTGTGAGTATCTTTGTGTCTGTGCCTTTTTATGGTATTTTATATGTTGCAATACTAATAGGACTTTGCAATATATTCTTATTCTTTACTGTATACAAGACGATCGCCAAGATATATCCTGTTATGTCAAATAAAAATTGTAATGTATGTTTACCTCCTTGAAGTCTTACATACATAAGATACTATAAGTTGCAATTTGAGATTTTTTTGCAGAAATACACGTGCGATTAACAAATTGTGGCTCCAGTGGGTAATCTAAGTGTGTCATGTGACTAAGATAGAAAAGGCAAAATGTAACAGTGCTTGTCGATATTTCTAAACAAAATAAACGAACTTAACAGGAAATCCAATTGCATTGTCGTCCAGTGTTTGTGAATATTTCTCAACACAATGGACGACCCACAACAAGTCACAAAATTCATTGTTGGAAAGTATATAAGTTGTTGTTTTTTTTTAATCACAGGACATGCTCTTCACTGAGTATACCTTGAAAGTAATGTCCGTTAATATGCCGTCTTTCTTTTAAGTATCACAATTGAAAAAAAAATCATAAAATTAAAATTATACAAATATAAAATAATTCTCTACGTGATACAATAAAATAAAAATATCAACATGCCGACTTATTCTGACATGAGAGTGTTTCAAGTTTCCATTCGAACCTCCGGACAGAAACTATTCTTTAATATAATTGTTACATTGGGATTTCTTTTTCCAAACACTTCAAACATTTTCTTTTTACACAGGTTTCAAAATCGTTATCTTTACCCCATTATCAAAGCAGTATATTCCGATTGTGAATAAGACTAAACGCTGTGAAATTTACTATTTATGTAAATAAAATGTGTTTCGGGTCTAAAGTTAATCTGAACTTAACGCAACAAACAATGGTACTCACTATCTTCTGTATGCTGTCTTTAATGAGCATAATAACCAACAAACGGATTGACATTCCAGCAAATTTAGGAGACATATTTTTCTATATTCTTAAAGATACGTTGGCCAACAAGCAGGACAAAATGCCCGCACATTTACTGGACATAGTTTTCTATATTCTTAAAGATAAATGAGCCGCTAAGCAGGAATACAATCCAGCACATTTAATGGACATTTATTTGTATATTCTTAAATATACGTATGTTCTTGTAAACAGGTAAAACTGTATATGTAATTAAATTACAACATGTAACGTGAAATTTAACTCTATGATACAGAGATATTAATCACTTTAACACATTTTTTAAGGCCTTATCTGATTGGCATTACATACATTTTACGATTGTTATCTTGTTTTAACATTTCTATTAATACAGTTAAGAGAAATAAGTCAAAACGGAAAACATAAACAGGGACGATGTAACAACTAAATCATTTAAAGTTAAAATTTTAAGAACCTAATAAAATGATAATAATTTTATTAAAACAAATCAGTTAAATACTCTGCTATAAAATTACCTTGTGTTCCTTCCAAACTTCTTTGAAACTATGTGCGCAATAGGCACTGACTTAAACGATTTGAAAAAAAAAGAACAGCAGGGACACAATCTAACACTGTCTCTATTTACTTGGACACGAGGACAAAAGAACCATATCAAAGCTCAGACAGAATCTAAATAGATATTCGTATACGTCAATCATTTTACTCAGCGCAGTCTAAGTTGAGCATATAATAAACGATTAATATTGCATGAATTTATTACTTTTGTTCTGAAAGTTTGCTTTACCATCCGTATAAAGTTTAACGACAAATCAGGTCTAGAAGAGGTATGAATCAATAGTTATACAGTAACGGACCGCTCAGTCTACAGTCTCTATCAGTAATCATTATTTCGTTGCAAGGCACATCATGACTACTAGCTGAACAGGACATAACTGTTTTAACGAATCCTAAATCAATTAGAAACCTCCACAGATAGATTTTATATGTATCTATATATTTGCTGAGCAGGGCATTACTGTTTTTACGAAGCCTAAATCAAATAGAAACCTCCACAGATAGGTTGTATCTGTATTTATATATTTGCTGAGCAGGCCATAACTGTTTTAACGAAGTCTAAAGCAATCAGAAAGCTCCACAGACAGGTTTTATTGATATATTTGCAGGATAAGGGTTAACAATTTTCAAATATAATTGTTATTTAAAAATATGTTGATGATAATAATGTATAACCGTTTTACCATTTTATGGCAGTGTTTCTGGTCATTTGTTACTCATGCAGGTTACTATAAACTTTTCACAAGAAAAAAAAATAACGTTGCTACCAATAAATAAACTTCTTAAGATTGCTGATGAATAAATGGTTTTATAAATTAAACTGAATATTTAATAAAGTAAAAGTATGTACTACATACTTTAATATGTTTGCCGACTGTCTGGAATAGTGTCTCTTTTGCAGGCAAGTCTATGTTAAAAATAAATGTATAATATGTTTATTGCTGATAATTTGTGAAATGATTGTCCTATAGCTGGTGATGTAATATATAACTGTCCTTTTGCTAATAATTTGAGATATACCTGTACCATTGCTGGTAATTTGAGATATGGCTGTCCTATAGCTGGTAATGTGATATATGGCTGCTCCATAGTTGATAATGCGAGATATGATTCGTTTGTTTACTGGGTTTATCGTCCCACCAACAGAATTTCAGTTATTTGGAGACGGTGTCCACTTCAAGCAGATTTAGTGCTGCTTTCCCCGTGTATAGCATGCCGTGAACACCTGGCATGATACCACACCCTGTCACATTATCCTGACACCGGGCCAACCAGTCGTGGAACTACCCTTATATTTGCCTGAGCGTTAGCAAGGGAGCTATACCACTATCGTTTTAAACGACTTTGTTATGTCGCGACCCGGGATCGAATCCGGGGCCTCCCGTACCTGGAGCCGACGCTCTACCAATTTGTAGGAAATGACTGCACTTTAACAGGTTATGTAAGATATGACTGACCTATAGCTGGTAATGTGAAATATGACTGTCCTATACCTGGTAATGTGAGATATGACTCTCCTATAGCTGGTAATGAGAACTATCACTGTCCTCTAGCTGGTAAAGAGAGATATCACTGCCCTATTGCTGGTAATGAGAGATAGCACTGCTCTATTGCTGGTAATGCCAGATATAACATCCCTATATCTGGTAATGTGAGATATGACTGCCCTATAGCTGGTAATATGAGATATGACCGTCCTATAGCTGGTAATGTGAGATGTGACTGTCCTATAGCTGGTAATGTGAGATATCACTGTCCTTTTGTTGGTTAAAATATTTATAGGTTACTTATATACCTTCATTTCCCAAAGTAAAATGTCCAAAAGCAACATCGTTTTAGGTATTTTAAACTTATTCACTTCGATGATGTGCTTATGAAAATATGGAAATTAACCAGAGTTCATACCGAAGTTTTTAAACCCAATAATTAAAAAATAATATTTTGAAGGTGTTTACCTTTACCACTACAATGTTTTCGTTCCACCAAGGTATAACATATTTCTGTCCTGGCAATAATGTTACATTGTAGTCTGGGTATTTCTACCTGCTGATAATTATATACAGATCATCGATTTGACAACGTCCATCCTAGATTCCTTTTGTTAATTTAGAACAAAAACAAAGACCATTAAGGGTTTCTGTCGATTCTATATTTATGTTGTTGTTTTTCGCTTAGTAATAAGATGTGGCTCCTTTTCTCAAAACCAACTAAGCAAACTTTCGTCGCAATCGAACATGAAAACAAATACTGAAGTCCGCCATAAGACCTGAAGCCGCCATTATGTAACACGGTTGGTGTGAGCTCCGGATTTATCGACACCCCGTCTCGGTCTGTAAACACAGGGAGAAACTTGTAATAAATGAATGGCGCCCTGACAATTAAAGTTACCTTGGTGGATTCTTACGCATTGAAAAAAAAAAACAGCTTACGTGTTAATGACTGCGATTGCGATTTAACGTTTAATACTTTAGTGAGAAGGACAATTGTATGCCCTATAAAGGTTTACTACAGAATATAAGACTGAAACCTCTAGACAATAGCAAACATGTCAAATGTAAACATGGCAAAAGCAGAGAAAAGAGACATAACGCGCACACACACACACACACACACACACACACACACACACACACACACACACACACACACACACACACACACACACACACACACACACACACACACACACACACACACACACACACACACACACACACACACACACACACACACACACACACACACACACACACACACACACACACACACACACACACACACACACACACACACACACACACACATGTCTTCAGTACAACGTAATGGAAATCGCCCATATACATTAAAATCGATCATTATAAGCACATATTGTATTTAACTGACATATTTCAACCTATTTTTAAGTAATATATGCGGAAACTTACATTGTATGTAATGGCGCTTTCTTCCATTAGGTAGTTAACAGTAATCAACGAATTTAGGCAGTCTGTCGTTGTTGCACTTGATCAGCTTGTCTTGATAAAGTTTAAAGAATAAAGTAAAGTAATTGGGACCAGTTTGACCAGATAAGAATTTGGTCAAGCTCAGGTGTTTGATCCACGTTCATGTAACATGTGCCATCAACATACTTCCAGTATATCAGTCAAAAAATCCTGACAACTTGCATAACTATTTAAGATATAAACGATTAAAATATAGCCATGTAATCCTTAACCTTGCATGGAACAGCTTCCAACTAAAACTATGAGAAGTGAATATTATTTATTTTGGTAAAGGCCACTGAAGAAGCTTTGTTTAGATAATATTACAAGTAAGTAAAAAAAAATATTATAATGAATACAATTGCAGTGATGAGAGACGGTCTTTATCAGAATAAACATAATACAATTATAATGATGATGGTAATATTTAATACGTCACGATGATATGTATCTTATGTTCTTAATATACTAAACGAAAAGCAAAATTTATATTAAATACCAATAAACAATGAAACACTTATATAACAAATAGAAAGTAATACTTGCCAGGTGAACAAGGGCTCAAACACGTTTCTTATAGTTTTATATTTCTATTTTCAGACTTATGACGATTGTTCATATTTTTCTCATGACAACATGTCACCAAAGAGCTATATGCAGTGTGGCAGCCGTAACTGTTACGTGTATTTCCTTTGATGGACTTTGGTTCCTAAATTCCATCTTCACATGAACAGGATGCTTCAACAATTTACTCTTCTCTGGTCGTTTTATTTCTTGGTTTAGAGTGTTAATTTCATTTAAGATAAAAATATTGATGTAGGTTTATTAACCGGGATAGTACGCCTCTTTCTCTCTCTTTCTTAAACACTATGTGGACATAATGTTTCAATGACGTCACTATTGTCGTCATATCTTATCAAACAAAACGTCAGCGTTTGGACATTGTTTATTCAGAGATCGGTTTTCTTTTCATTGCGTGCATATGTGAAACCGACCAGAAAGAGTGAGGTTAGAGTTCTGTAAAACTGGTTTAAGCACCCCAGTCGGTCCATTTTGCCGACATACCGTTCCAAGGCGGTAACTGTCGGGTTTTCTCTTTTTGTTAAATGACTCATAACAAATTTGTTCTTAATTTTATACTTGGCTTCCATGTGAACACATTTGTCCTGTGGCTATATAATTCTGGTATATGTTACGGATGTATTTACTTGGCAGTCAAATATAAAAGTTTCAACAACATTGTTACATTCAAAAGTAATGTTATATAAAAAAGATAACAGGACAGGACCGCCTTGGAACTATAACAAATACTTCCATATTTTTCAAAATATTACCGTTTTTTTGCTTGTTGCATATTAGTTTATGGATGGTTAAAAATACAACCACATTCATTCTTTTCATGTTTTATTCACAAAGCACGCGTATACGACATTTTAATATTTACATAGCTAAACAAACATTGTAGATACATAACCGACATAAGAATTATCAACAGAAGCAGTTTTAGCAGCAGCGACAGCACAAATAGCGTTCAGAGGGAATTAGCTAAGGACATAACTTTATGCCCCACCAACAGTATTTAGTTATCTGGAGACGGTGTCCACTTGAAGCATCTATAGTGCTACCTTCACTGTGTATAGCATGTTTGTTCATTGGGTTTATCGTCCCACCAACAGTACTTCATTTATCTGGAGACGGTGTCCACTTGAAGCATCTATAGTGCTACCTTCACTGTGTATAGCATGTTTGTTCATTGGGTTTATCGTCCCACCAACAGTACTTCATTTATCTGGAGACGGTGTCCACTTGAAGCATCTATAGTGCTGCCTTCACTGTGTATAACATGTTTGTTTAATGGGTTTATCGTCCCACCAACAGTTAATGTTAACTGACTCAAGTAAATAAGTTCAGATGTGGTCACCGCTGCACAAGACACCTGCACTGCTGGACCGCTTATTCTGTTGCCACAGAAAGGAAGAAATGAAAACATGCATGCATGTGTGATCAATTAAAAAGTCAGATTGTACTAATCTTATGCACCTATTAAGGCATCGTGTTTTTACAAGCTTCCGAAGACCAACTAACATTTTACAAAAAAATGTACATAGTCTCACCTCTTTTTCTAAGGTCACACCCGCGCCTGGTAACTTATTTCTTATTTAGTGAGACTATGTACACTGATGGTAATATTTGTTTCTTAAATCGATATTTGAAGCACAGGACGAATCTAAAATTTATCAACAATACCTGCCCGGCTGTTCAAACAACACGTGTGACCTCTGGCGTTTATTATATGTTTTTTAAACGTATTAACCCTAAACAATACTACGTTTTATTTTGTTGATTTTCTAAAATTCTATTATTTTTTCCGTATTATTTACATTTCACTTTTGACACTTTTGGCATATGACGTCATGACATTTATGACGTCATTATATGGTCTTATAATATATCAGCGCTTGTACTGCTTTATTTTATTTTAAACTACTCTCTCATTTGGAATATTTTGGTTGCCGAGGCTTTTATCTACTGTACATACTGTACATATGTTGTTTTATTAATAGTTATTTTGTATGTACATATGTTCATTATATCTGTTTTAACTCCCGATGCAGGTGCTTACTGTTAGTTGTGTCACTTTGACGGGATATTTTTATTTACACTGTTTGTTTGATAGAAAAACCTTCAGGAAGTGCGAGGTTGGAGCGCTCCACAAACCAGGTTTAAGCACACCAGTTTGGCCCTTTTGCCGACTGACCGTTCCAAGGCGGTAACTGATGTTTTTTCTTTTTGTGTGTTATGTCTCGTCTCTGTGTTTGTGTCACATTTACATTTACCTTGTTTGCCTTTGTCTACAGGTAGATAAAAATTTAAATAGCTGTGAAAATGTTGATAGGACCTTTTCTTATTTACCTACTCTATTTAATATTTCCAAGGATTTTTTACGACATTTGTTATAGTGGCAAACATCTAAATCGGAGATCGAAAATCACGTGACACATCTACAGGGGTCCTCTGACATTGGCAAATGTAGTTTCATAATTAATAAGGTGTGATAACATGTTATCCTGCGCTGTACGACCCATCAAGTGTCGGTGTGATGTAACACCTTAATTACAAAATACACCTGTTCTGTTGATGTTAAATACCAGTTTCATGCAATACGAGAAGAGAGTTTAACACCGGTTTGTTCAAACCAAAATATGCTACCTAGCCTTCTGTGTCTGTTTAAACTTTATCTTTTAAAACATGTTAAAATAATATTTGTTTTCTGTTTCGGAAACGATATTTTGTTAGACCATGTTTCTCAGCACAGGTGCTTGCGGCGTCAATTACAGAGCAAAGAAAATCGGAAACACTTCAGTTATTGTTTTCTTCTCAACGTTTGCAGTGCCTGACAACGATTGACCTAAGATGTGTTTGACAAAGCCCTCGTGATAATGAGCCGCATACGGAGGCAGCTCGATTTCCTGCTCTAAAACGTTGGGAAATGTAAACAATCTTAAAACAAGCTCTATACAGATTCAATATGAAAAAAAGAAAACGCCATTTTAAGATAGTTTTAAAATGCAAGTGCTACAAAAAATGTTCAAATCACGAAGAAAACGGATTCAAACAATAGCGATTTAAGTGGGTCCTGTCATTATCCAATTAAACTGGTCAGCCCTGGGTGAAGCCACTCTAAAGCATAGCATAGGTTATGTCAGTATTTAAAGGTAAACATTGTACCGATAGATGTGTATAGTTAAACTGCACACAGTCTCAGTGGCGTAGACAGTACAGCTCTGGACTGTCATACAGGAGATACAGCAAACATTTTGTTTTTGTTTTATTGCGTGTTAGTCTTTCCCTTCCTTTTTCATTTAAATATCTTATGATTTGTATCCACGGATCAATTTTAAACTACAAACATTTAAACAACTGTTATGGATACGGTAAAACAACATTCTAACATTCTGTCGAAATCAGTATGGCTATAGTTGTTTGCATATTCGTGAATTTACCCGCACACAATTCAAATACTAAGTTTCAATCGTATGTTTTGAGATTGTTAATTTACAAACAGTGTTACTGTAGTCAGTACGGGCCTGAAATTATTTAATTTTTTCTCTCTCATGGGTTAGTACCAAATAATCATTCAAGTAACCTATTCCTTGTTTATTCATTTTAATGTGATCTAAGATGTTGTATTTAAAATGCAAACATTCATTATTATTTTTGTTTTAAGATTATCCAACAGCACAAGTAAATTCGACAACGTGTCACTAAGTTGGAAACGGGTTTTATTTTATTGTTTTGTTTTTACTCTCGAATAATTTAACCATCGTGTCGTATGTTTTTATACAAATATAGATGCATAGACACTAAACCCATAATTTAAGCTTTTGTTAAAACTATTGTATCAAACTTGTTATTTATTTTAAACGTTTAATATAGTGTCAATACTATGGAATTACTGTTGTGGTGGGTATGATACACGTCTTGTTTGACAGCTTGGTAGCTGTATGGGTTCTTTCACTCATTCAAATTTAAGTAAATCTTTCATATTGACCCGGTACGACCAACCGGCTGGTCACGCCGAGCCCTAGGTTAATATTATCTCACCTACTTTTTCTATCAGTAAGTTTCTACTTCTCTGATACGAACAGGGCTTGACACTTCTTACCTTCATTCTCTTACATAACCTAGAAGGCGGTGGCTTATGGGTCAATCGAGAGGAAGTCTCTTCATACTTTAACCTTTCGAGTATAACACCTGTGTAGCCCTTGCGCTTGGAGTTGGAGATCCACTCCGTATTAGCGTCCACCATGTTGGGCTCTGATGTGGGGATGGGATCACAAGTGTTGATTTTTTGTCTCTTCTCCCTCATGGCTTAAGATATCCTAAAACGACCTCGACCGAATTTCATTGATACTGACTCGGATGAAGAAAGAGTATTTGATACATTTCCGTAAAAAATTCCATTGTAGTCACAGCTGAAAAAGTCTTTGAACCTTTGGCAAAAATGTCACCATTTATAATAAAAATCACTTAAAGGTATAATTGGCGATCCCAAATTTGTAAAAGAAACGAAAAGGTCAGTCTGATCAACTTTTAAATAAAAAATACACAGCCGACATTAATACATCTACTCACAAATCTTTGAACTTTTCAAAAGGCGTTATCAAAGACCGAATTCTTGCCGTAGTATCAGAAGAGGAAATTGTATCAAACCTTTCAAACCAGGGAGTAACTCATGCAAAACGTGTCAAAATCCATCTTGACGGAATTCAAATTAAAACCAATACGATCATTGTTGCCTTTAATACACCTCAACAACCATCACCCCTGAAAGTTCTATATTGCCAAATTAAAGTTGAAATTTACATCTTTAATCTCATGCGTTACTTCAAATGTCAAACGTTCAGTCATCACTAAAGTGATTGCAAAAACACTTAAGTTTGTGGCAAATGCAATTCTTCAGTTGATGACCATAATGAATTCGCCTGTACAACATTCAAATGTGTAAATTGTGGCAAAGAACATCCTGTCTTTTCAAACAATTGTAAAATTTGGAAAAAAGAAAAAGAGATTATAAGACTCAAAACTATCAGCAAAATTTCCGATTCTAAAGCAGGAAAACTAATCGATACCCCAGCAAAAACTTACTCCACAATAGTAAAATCAGGTGTAAAATCTGTCACAATGGAAGACGCACATCCACAGACGGAAATAGAGTCAGTATCAGAACCTCAGAAACATAAAACCAAATCCAATCAAGATAACAAATACGTTTAGCTCATTAACTGGCGAGGACGATATGGATTGCTCAGCTAGTAAGTCTTCCATATCTGACCATTAAAAGTCGAAATCAAGGTCGCAAGTTAAGAAGCCAAGGTCACCCGATGAAGCTCCATAATAATATTTTAAGCACTTCAATTAAATCCCATGAATAACAAAATAATTCATTGGAATTGTCGAGGAGGTCTTATAGCTAATGTTAATGAAATTTTACTTTTATTGGCTACTTTGAACCCTGCTGTGCTATGCCGTCAGGAGACATTCCTAAAGGAAACTGACAACATTGACTTTAAAGTTTATTCTATATACAATCACATTCATACAATATGTGATAGGGTGTCTGGGGGATCGACAATACTTATGAACTCCAAACTGCGACATTCAAAGATTAACCTTAATACTGATTCACAGGTTGTTGCCATTTTTAACAGTCCATAAAGTCATTACAGTTTGCTCTGTTGATCTTCCACCTAATAAAAACAACTACCTTCCCCTTATAGTCGTGTAGGGGACTTTAATGGACATACAAACCTATTGCTTTGACTAGTTGTATTTGTAAAACGTTACAACGTTTGGTATCTTGAATCACAAAATTTAGTCACTGAATTGTCAAAGTGGGTTCAGAAACCAACGCAGTACACTCGATCATCTCGTTCGATTTGCAATTTTTACAAGAGATGCCTTATATCGAAATGGAACACTTTGTAGTGGTGTTCTTTGTTCTTGAAAAGGCATACTATAAAACATGGAAACATGGGACTTTAAAGGAATTAGGTGACCTTGGTCCCAGGGGTCGTTTACCCGCATTTTTGAGTAGTTTTCTTTCTGACAGAAATTTGTCAACGTAAAATTGGGTCTACTTTGTCTTCTGTTCATAAACAGGAACAAGGTGTTCCTCGTGGTAGTATATTGTTAGTTACTTTCTTTAACATCAAAATAAATTGTAAAAACTTTAAATAATGGGGTGGATTGTTCACTATATGTGGGCGATTTCCTAACATGTTATCGTTCCAAAAATATGAATATGGTAGAAAGGCAATCATAACAATGCCTCAACAAATTGAAAACTTTGAGTAACAACAATGGCTTTAAATATTTTACCCACCAAAACAAACTGCATATATTTCTGTTAGAAAATAGCTTTCCACAACGATCCTAAATTATCTGTTAATAACATTCATTTTCCTGTCGTCGAAGAAACTAAATGCCTGGTGTCATATTTGACAGTAAATTATCTTTAATACCTCATATCAAATATATAAAAAACTAAATGTCTTCAGATTCCTAACCTTTAATTTTTTAATCCCATACCGAATAGGCAGCTGATAGAAAAGTTCTATTACAGTTATATAGATCACTGGTTAGATCGAAATTCGATATGGCAGCATTGTTTACGGCTCTGCCAGAAGATCATATCTCAAGTTGTCGGACGTTGTTCACAACCAGGTACTCTGCCTAGTCTTCTGGGGGCCTTCACGACCTCTCCTGTAGAAAGACTTTACCCTGAAGCTAAAGAACCGTTATTATACCTTAATCGAGAGAAACTTGCGCAACAGCTTATTACTAAAGTTAAATCTAATCCTAAAGATGTTGAACACAATATCATTTCAATCATTAATATAAATACTTGTACGAGCGCAAACCAAAAGCAATTAAACCATCTGCTTTACGCATGTTGGGAATAATACAGTTATCACATCTGACTTTAAATCAAGTAATTAATGATGGAAAATAATTGTATTAGCTGAAAACTTCCAATGTTGATTTTAACTCTTTGTGCAAACAACAAATCTAAAACAGACCCTCGTGTACTACGCTCAAAGTTTGTTTTAACTGCACAACATGAAATACACCTGGAAATATATAATGATGGTTTAAAAGCAGATTATGTCGGCTGTGCTTCCATAAGTAAAGTTCATAATATTAAACAAACATTCCATTTTTACAGAAGAAATCAGGATGTTAACCTTTTTCTCTTGATTTCATCTCGGAACATTCTGATAATAAAATTGTAGTGTTTATCGACTATTTGTCAGTTTTACAATCCATTAAAATGTCTAAAAATTGCCTAAGCCCCATATAAGTAAACTACTTTTGAAACTTTATGAACTTTCTTTTAAAACGAACATTGTTTTTGTTGTATTCGGTGCCGTATGACCTATCAAGTGTCTGTATGCCGTAAAATCAAAAATACAAATCAATTCTTTATACTTAATACATCATAATGCAATTTTAGTATTGTGATCTTCTTAGTATAATTATCATAATGTGTCTCAATTAATCAAGCATCGGGTTTTGGACCGGTCGTAATAGCCCAGTTGGCAGAGCGTTGGCTTGCGGATCGGAAGGTCGCGGGTTCAAACCCCGGCCTGATCAAACCAAGGACTTTAAAGTTTGTAGTAGTGGCTTCCCTCCAAACGCTCGGGGCTAAGGTGGCAGCATTACGCCTGATTCGTCGGTGTCAGTATAATGGGCCGGCCGGTTTCAGTCCCTGGGCACTTCATAAGTGCTCCTGTTCTATAATGATAGAAATGTCGCTGCACAGTATGGGCAAAAATGCCGGCAAATCCCATCTCATCCCTCACCGTGTTTTGTATCTGTGTATGTAACTTTAGGAAAAAACATCCTTATAGTGAAGGGATTTCATCTCCTTGAAATCTCAGTTATGTATATAACGATATACACTGTATAAACACTAATTCTGTATGAACTAAAATTTACATATTTTTACCACTTTACTGATACTCGAGTTATTGCAGCCTGATTGTAGTTAAGCGTGTGTACACGTCGCAAAGAACTATGCCTCATGTATATTTTAATCACTGGGACACTTACAGGTCAACCGCTCTACTATTATTGACTAGTGTAGTTCAGTGCTATTATGGGCAGACGCGTTTTAAATGTAGTTAAATGTAATTGGACATCGTTGCAACGCTATTGTTTTTTTTCCAACAGTAAAAGGACGTATAACTCACATCTAATTAAGTAGTCAATATGTTATACATTTCAGTTTTACAAATGTCTCCTTTCCTTTGTAGTACTTCAACCAATACGGCAAACTGGGACCATGCTGCTCTAAAGGATCGAATTTCGATTTCTCAAAATCAACACAGCTGTAATAAAATTGCAAGCCAAGAACAACACAAAGAAAAAAGAAGATACCCCAACAAGGAGACCAAAGACCAAAGCACAGACTGAATATAAATACACCCAATAGAAATATCTATCTCCCACTGACTCCTGGGACAAAGGTCTCTACAGGGACTTCTGTTGTTTCTGCACTAAGTGAAAGAGATATTTTGCTTTGTTTGTATTGCATTGGTAAATGAACCAATGCCAGCCTTCCAGTTTTGATCGCATTGTAAATGCACCTGTTCTAGTTGCGTTATGAATAAGATCTTTGAAATAATAAAAAAGTAAAACTCACGTCTATTAATAAATATATATACCTTTTTTTGTTACATCGCACCAACACAATTATGATGACCATGAATAGTTAACAATAAATACAAGTACTTAACAAACGCGTGTAACTTTACACAAACACCTAAAATTTAAAACACTGAAAGTAGAAAAGTAATGTCATTACATTAAATTTAACATATCTTAACATTGTTTACTTTCTTAGCAATTTCTGGTCTGAAAACACAAGATTTTCAATCTTTTGGAAACAATGCGTAGTTTTGCGTTGTTTTTACAAACTGGGAAATTAATCCTCAGTGTGGTTAGGCGTGTTCTATTATAAAAAGTCATGCTCAGTAGTAAATGTAGGTTCTTACATACAAGTTACGTTAGACAATGGAACACGAGAAGGGACATTGCATACCTAAAAACCGTTTCCTCAGTGCAACTGTTTTATGGGATATCACTACACGTTTAATGTGCAGGACTGTTTGTGCTTTTGTATATATGTACATGTATAACCACTGCTTCGTTTTTTTTGTAATTACATATCTAGCTTCTTTATACTTCTTCATCTCGGTTGCCACCCCGATGTTGTTGTTTTTTTTATCTCGTCCGAGATTCTTATGAAATATATCCCCAAAACATAATATATATTTTTGGCATGCCAAAATGGCTGCATGTCATCATAAAAAGGCTGGGAGTTAGGAGGTGTAGAGTGGGCGAATGTTGGGTGGACGGATGTTGGGTGGGCGGATGTTGGATGGGCGGATGTTGGGTGGACGGATGTTGGGTGGACGGATGTTGGATGGGCGCATGCTGGGTGGGCGGATGTTGGATGGGCGGATGTTGGGTGCGCGGATGTTGGATGGGCGGATGTTTCGGTATCACTCAACTTTCATTATGAAAAGTAGTCTGTGTGTCCGTATATATCATCATTACATAACTTTTGCATGAAGGGCCGGCTAATTTTCCCCAGTCGGTCCATTTGCGGACTGGCCATTCCAAGACGGTAACTGCTGATTTTTCTTTTGTGTTATGTCTCGTCTCTCTCTCTCTCTCTCTCTCTCTCTCTCTCTCTCTCTCTCTCTCTCTCTCTCTCTCTTTGTGTGTTTTGCCACATTTACATCTATAATACGTAGTGATTCGTCCAATTAAATACTTACCACGTACTTGAAAATCGGTCAATTTTGAAATAAGACAACGCAAGCAGTGCTGTACAATAAGCTCAGTAATGACTTCATATGATAAAAATAATGCCCCCTTTTAAAACAAAGTTGCACATTGTCAAACACTTATGACTTTCAAAATGCAATTCTTTAGCGAGCTTGTAATAATAAAAATGTAAGTTGACAACATCGTGTAACTCTAAAACATTTCCGTAGTCTATAACTTAATTCTCCCATGTTGTTAATTATGACAGTGTTTGTTCACGCCTCACACAAACATTCATAAACAATATCACAAACAAAACGAAAAAAATATGTTTGTGTAAAGTAGGCGAGCCATTGAACATGTGCTGTACACTTTAATGCAAACAGTGTTTCATCGGTCGTTTTCGAACGGTTCTATACAAACTTACATACAAAACAGTTGGCTTACCGTCAGTAGTTTTATTTACACTTCTCTATACTTTCTTTGGTTTCCATTTAAAAATGTCTTCATTGTTTTACTTTTACTGTTTTCTCTACTTTACAAACTTTTTTTTCCCAATGCGAAAAAGATAATAAACAGAAATTATTCATTTTATTGCTTTACAATTTGTCTTGGTATCTTCCATTTTATCTTATTTTAGGCTTTGAGCTGTCCCTATGGGAGAGCCGAATAGAAGTGTTGTTGTATTTTAATGGGTTGCTATACCATGTATACCTTTTTTGTCAAATTATAATCCATGTATGACATTAATAGGCCAACATCATCTTTGAAGATGGAAATTTAGTATGTTCACACTAGATCCAAGGCGGTAATTTTTGTTGTTTGTCTATCTGCGTTATGTCTCGTAATGTGTCCTTATGTTACGTATTGTATCATAATGTCTCGTTATGTCTCGTTATATCTCGTTATATATATTTATGTCTCGTTATGATTCGTCATGTATTGTTCTCGTTATGTCCATTTATGGCTCGTCGTATATCGTTATGTCTCGTTATGTATCTTTATGCCTTGGCATGTCACGTTATGTCTCGTTATGTCTCGTTATGTTCTCATTATGTCTCGTTATGTCTCCCTATGTCTCGGCATGTCTCGTTATGTCTCGTTATGTCTATTCATGTATCGTTATGTCTCGTTATGTCTCGTTATGTCTCGTTATTTCTCCCTATGTCTCGGCATGTCACGTTATGTCTCGTTATGTCTCGTTATGTTCTCATTATGTCTCGTTATGTCTCCCTATGTCTCGGCATGTCACGTTATGTCTCGTTATGTCTCGTTATGTTCTCATTATGTCTCGTTATGTCTCCCTATGTCTCGGCATGTCTTGTTATGTCTAGTTATGTCTATTCATGTATCGTTATGTCTCGTTATGTCTCGTTATGTCTCGTCATGTATAAATATGTCTCGTTATGTTTCGTTATGTTTCGTCATGTATTAATATGTCTCGTTATATATCGTGATGTCTCGGTATGTTTTGTCTCAGTGTGTTTGTCACTGTTTGACTTGTGTATGTGTCAGCCTTTCTCTACTTGTCGTTAATTATAAGTGGCAATCCTCATAGGACGTTGTTTATAGTTTTCTTATTCTTTTTTATGTTGTGCCAAATACTTTTTCGGGCGAATCCAAACAACCATGTTCTTTTTTACGATATTTCAAACATCTTAGCAAAGGGTATGTTGACTTCTGTGTCAGTCACAATATATTATACAAGGGCATAAAAACGTGCATGTTAGAGATGAATGACGAAATCGTTAGATAACTAGACTGCCAGAACAAGGTGATGTATTTCAACAACAAAAAAAAAAACAAAACACGAAGCATTTTTAGGATGCTGTTTTAACATCTTTGCATTTTCCACATTCGAGATTCTTTCACATGTGTGCTTCAATTGTATGTGTTCTTTAGTTACATTTGTGCTTTTGTTTGCATTTGGGATTTTATTACATGTGTGATTCAATCGATTTCATTTGTGCTTCTATAACGTGTATGCTTCAATTACATTTATTACATTCCTCTGCTTTTTCATATTGTGATAATGCTCCAATAAAATAAGTTATCTAGTCATAATTTTCAACCACATAAAGATGTTAACCTCGACAGAGAAGGACACGGAATTTGTCTGCACGAGTTATTAAAGCAATGTTGCGTATGTCGTCCTTATCTGCTCTTACTTGTAATGATAGTATAGGGCAGTTTGGACCATTATTTCTATCAAACAACCAAAACAATGCTTCCTGAAAAGTTCCTGTGATAACTTTGTGTTTGTTTGTTTGTTTGTTTATTGGCCTTATCGTCCCACCAACAGTATTTCATTTATCTGGAGACGGTGTCCACTTGAAGCAGATATATTGCTGCCTTCACTGCGTATAGCATACCTTAAACATCTGACATGTTACCAAGCCCAGTCACATTATCCTGACATCGGGCCAACCAGTCGTGGAATTACCCTTATATTTTCCTTAGCGTTAGCATGGGAGCTATGCCATCACCATTTTAACGACTTTGGTATGGCGCGGCCCGGGATCGAACCCGGGGCCTCCCGTACCTAGAACCGACGGTCTACCGATTGCGTTTCCGAGTCCGGTACTATTTTTGTGTCCTACATCTGTGAGAAAATTTAAGCATAACGCACTGTTACTGCAAACAGGTATTTTCCATCTGAGCCAAGCTGCACAGTTTGTTACTATTAACTTCTTTAAACAGTTACCCTGCCATAAAATCAATGTGGCTCTTATTTACCAAACATTCTTAAGTCTAAGTCACGACTTAAGCTCAGGTCACAATTTTCATAACAACAAAAAAAAAGCTTTTTTATGAAGTCCCAATGTGGTTTTAAGATCAAGGCAGCAAAGTTAAAGTGTCATGCAAAAATACAGACATGTAGCTAAATACATAATGAAGATATTGTTGATTGAAATCCATGACTTCAGCAATTCTTACTTAAGAATGGTTGGTAAAAACAGCGGCTTTATGTGGGGAGGTCTTCCAGCTTACCAGCGGTGCACCGTGGTTCTAACCAGACATTAGTTGTGGATCTTCCTCCCCCAAAATAGTTTTACGTCGCTATAATGAGTGTAATTGATCGCTGGGATGTATTTCAAAACAAAACATCACTTAAGATCTACATGTATATCAAAGTGCTGTCGTAAGAATATCAGAGCTACTGTAATTGGAAACCAAAAATAGAAACACTTCACTATAGCAAAGACTTATATTACAATATATGTCTTTGTGTATTTATTTACGACATAATGTAGGTTCTAACGTTACTAGTATGGCACAGAAATATGCTAATATCATAAAACAAACAAAGCAATTAACTTATATTATCATCTGTATCATCTGTATCAGTATAACTGTAAAGGTTTCTGATAACGTGCTATGTGTATGTGGAGGACCATAAACATAAAACAATTGAACTATATTGCGGCTATGGTTCCAATCGGAACTTCTCGGGTAATTCCGTTCTCGGGACAATCATCATTCGGATGTTTCTGGTGCAATGATACTTACAGAAATCACGACCGTTTTGTTCGCCAGAAGTAGGAATAATATGCCTTAAATGTAGTTCGTACAAAACATAAACAATGGCGTCGTTTGACAGCTTTGTTTTGTTTGCTGTGCTTTGCAAATTAAATTTGGATGAGTCAAATTTGAAGCAGCCACAAATTGAACTTGAACTGCCATCGTACTATAGTGAGCTGTCCCATTTAGGGAAATGGCCGAGGTGATCCGACTACCTACATAAATCCGAGAGATGATTCGTACATTATCCGAGGTGTTCCGATTGCTATAGGTCGATAAGATTATCGCAACATCTCGAACAGTGTTTAAATTTTGGCGGCCATTCATTAATATAACTACGCATTCCTTTATATGTTAAAGCTAGCATTATCTTCTAGAGATCTATTTTATATTGTTTTTGTTAGCAGACGAGAGTTGGTATCTCTACATCTGTATGTTCAGTTAAAGGGGCCGGCTATCGGAGTAACATTGTTTGAATTAATGAATTTAAATGAAAACATGATGTTTAAATAGAATAAGATTGTGTACGAGTTCCCGCTGTTAAGTTGTTTTAACTCATTGTATTTAAGTAGTTTTGTACTAGGTAAATTTTTAAAATACTTTTCGAATCCTGATTTTTACACACACACACACAATGTTATACAATTTTGAGAGATATTTTTTAAGTAGTTTTATATTAAAGGTTTACATTTCATTTCTGTACACAACGTACATGCTAGTCATTATACCAGACAGGTGTGAAATGCGTGGACTTGTATATCCAAAGTTTAGATTTACTTTACTCTCGTGTTCCAGTTCTTTGTAAATACAGAAATTCGATTTCCGGTTGTACTGTTATTATTGACCATGTTTGGCAAACTACAAATAACTTCTTTGCAGCCACAGTTGTATTGCATTTAACTTAAAATATTATTGTCTTGAGGCATCGCCTTTGTGGAGCATCTTTTGTGATAAAGACATATTATAACCGTACTGGGTTCATGTGAGTGCGCGTTATATGGCGGGGCAAACTTTAACGACAATGTCTACTGGGTTCGTGTGAGTGCGCATTATATGGCGGGGCAACCTTTAACGACAATGTCTACTGGGTTCGTGTGATTGTCGTGGTATACGGCGAGGCAACCTTTAACGACAATGTCTACTGGGTTCGTGTAATTGTCGTGTTATACGGCGAGACAACCTTTAACGACCATGTCTACTGGGTTCGTGTGATTGTCGTGTTAAATGGCGAGGCAACCTTTAACGACAATGTCTACTGGGTTCGTGTGATTGTAGTGCTATATGGCGGGGCAAGCTTTAAAGACAATGTCTACTGGGTTCGTGTGATTGTCGTGCTATATGGCGGGGCAACCTTTAACGACAATGTCTACTGGGTTCGTGTGATTGTCGTGTTATATGGCGGGGCAAGCTTTAAAGACAATGTCTACTGGGTTCGTGTGATTGTCGTGTCATATGGCGAGGCAACCTTTAACGACCATGTCTACTGGGTTCGTGTGATTGTCGTGTTGTATGGCGGGGCAAGCTTTAAAGACAATGTCTACTGGGTTCGTGTGATTGTCGTGTTATATGGCGAGGCAACCTTTAACGACAATGTCTACTGGGTTCGTGTGATTGTCGTGCTATATGGCGGGGCAAGCTTTAAAGACAATGTCTACTGGGTTCGTGTGATTGTCGTGTTGTATAGCGGGGCAACCTTTAACGACAATGTCTACTGGGTTCGTGTGATTGTCGTGCTATATGGCCAGGCAAACTTTAACGACAATGTCTATTGGGTTTGTGTGATTGTCGTGGTATATGGCGAGACAACCTTTAACGACCATGTCTACTCGGTTCGTGTAATTGTCGTGTTATATGGCGAGGTAACCTTTAACGACCATGTCTACTGGGTTCTTGTGAGTGTCGTCTTATATGTCGAGGCAACCTTCAACGATGATGTCTGGAAACAATGCCAAGATATTTTGTACATAAAGACTACAACAATACATTACCATTATATATTTGTAAACGTGTATAGAGTACAGTGTTTAAACTGTCGAAGATTCAATATATGTTACAGTGTCGACTGATGTTTAATGATTTGCAACAAATATAAAAATCTGCGATAATTTAAATAATTACTGGTTTTACAGATCACGATGAGTAAACGAAAGGACAAACATAAAGGTATGTCTTTCTGCACTAGACATGGTGCCTTATTGTTAGGAATTAAAATAAAACTATCTAAATAAAGATATTACACACATTAGTTTTTAGATATAAAAAAAAACAATAAAACAGGGTATCTACAAATCAATAAAATAACCACATGAATAAACGTTTGTTTTTAATTATACGAATAGCTTTTAATGATATGAATGCCTTTTAATGATACGAATGGCTTTTAATGAAATGAATGTCTTTTTAATTATACGAATGGCTTTAATGACATTAATGGATTTTTAATGATATAAATGACCTTTTCATGATACGAATGGCTTTTAATGATACGAATTGCTTATGATTAAAAAAAGAAAACAGCTACATTTCGACTGGATCTTGCATAATTGACTAGCTATTATCGGTCATTATATACGGTTATTGATGGGCTTTCCTTTTAAGTGCATAATTGCGGCAGGAACTCGATAAATTTACGGCTATTACAGTATGAACATTAAGTTCAACGACCTTGAAATCTAAAATAGTTGTTGATTATGCGTTGACTGTCATGAACGTTGCAGTTTTAAGGTACCGTTAGGCAAGACGTTTTTTATTTAACAGTGTGAATGCATACTGTCTGTTGTATTATTGTTTTAAATTACCACAGTTTTGCGAAGGTGTATAGCCCCCTGATCCACGCAATTTGAACGTAAAGTATTGTGTTGCTATTGAAACATTAAAAATACATTTATAAAGTGATCGAATATACTCGTATAACTGCATGTGGTGATGAAAATATATTATGCTGCTGAAATGGCCGAGCATATTTTACAAAGCGTCGTTAGGATAGGCTGCGCGTCTGATATTCCAATCTTAGACACAACAAAATCCTTGGGAAAGAAAACACGTTCACATATAATCGGTAATCGTAGGTAATGTGTTATTATATGTTTATTTTAATGTTTTGAGCATATAAATCAACACAGAAAAATGTATCTATGAAAATATAATCGTGTAGATCTGTAATGTCTTATGTTATTCTTCTTGATGAGCAATAGATCGTACTGTCTTGCGTAAGTCTGACAAATTTACTCGCTTTGCATGTGTGCATATATGACATATTGTAGGATTTTGAGGACTAAAATATGTACATAGTGTACATACATTTATATGACATATCGTTTATACATGTATATTACATATTGTACATACATGTATATGACATATTGTACATACATGTACATGACATATTGTACATGCATGTATATGGCATATTGTACATACATGTATATGTCATATTGTACATACATGTATATGACATATTGCACATACATATATATGACATATTGTACATACATGTATATGAATAAATATAAAATGTTATTTTCTGTTTCTATGATAATCAGAGGCACCATTAGAGGAAGCCCAGCGTCTAACAGGGCAGAGGTTGACCCCTGAACAGAGACGAGGTGAGTTGATTGGCGCATCTTTGGACAGCAATGTCTCTAATGGAATAAAAAAATGTATGGCGACAATAGTGTTGCACACAGGAATAACAGGAAACAGCAACAGTTTGGCGAGACAGTTTAAGAGAAAAGAAACGAGTAAACATATGCCGCAGTTGACAGTGTAGCTTCCAATTATTAACAGAGTAGCACGCGTTAATATGAATTAGCAACTGTTTGGCGAGATCTTCTTTCACAAAAAAAGCAATGTTGGCCGAAGTTAACTATGCAGCTTGCGAGAACAAAAGGGGTAGCAAACAATAAGGAATAAAGGAAAGTAACCGATAGTTAATCTGCCATCCTCACCTCCTAGCAGAGTTATCCCCGTTTCATTGCGTATATTCGACAAGAACCGGCAGTACAAGAGAGTGTCTTGTTCCTAGCAGGTTTATCATCTTGTTTAAAGCGCGTGCTGTCTTCCTTCGACGCCTTGGGTGTCTTACTTCTGTGATCTTTCTTTGTATACCGACAACATCAATCATAAATAACTTTCATAACTCCAAGCGAATGATCTGTAAGCCTTTATGTATCCGGACTAACAAAAGTATAGGACAGAGTCTATTGAGATGTTTCTATAGAAAATAGAAACCGAAACGTGCGCACCTCACTTCTACCAAAATGGCATGTAATCCGCCCCATAAAACTGTCAATCTTAACCTGTCGTCCCAAGGAAGGAGTCAGGCCAGAATGCGTGGGTTGTTGCACATGCACAGTTGAAAAAAAAAACACTTAGTTAAATAGATCGATCTATTTTGTTCATTGTAAAATAGAAAAAAATGAGTTCTATCGAAATAAATCGATGAGGGATTTGAATTTCCATAGCTTCTGATTGGCTACAAATGTAGGGCGACTTCTAAGATCAAGAAGTATATGGCACAAACAACTAGCAGAAATACCAGCAAATGATCATTCATTTTGCCCAGCTTTAATAGAAATGAACTGATAAACGCAGGTTGAAACTGCACAAAAGAATAATATAGATTATGGTGAATTTGGAATGTTTACATACTCCTGGTCGCAATATATAATAAAACGTTATAAAACAAGCATTCATTAATTGATAATGATGCAGTCCAATTAAAATAACGTATTCGACGCTTTAAAAAGTTGTCACTTTTTATTTATTAATACAACTACATTTACAAGCTTGTATCAGTTGCAGTCAGTATGGTTGGCTGTTTCAGAAAAAAATGGTCCAAAGTCTCTGCTACCACATTGTGTTTGTTAAAACCCTCCATTAACAAGCACGTACATCAATGAGCAATGTTACAGTCAGGTAACAATAATACATTCAGCTGTTTGGGAAAAGAACGTTCGGATACAACCTTTAACCATTTCTCCGCAGATATCAGACGAGCATTTCAGATGATTGACGTGAACAGCAGCGGTAGTATCACAGTGGCAGAAATACGTCAAGCTTGCAAGAAACTTAAGATACTATTGACCAAGGATGAGATGAAACAAATGGTCGCCAAATATGACGCCAACGGTGGGTGCAGTCTTTCAATGGGTTAAAATTGTTGTGGTCAATTCAAAATACTTTTTATCACATTTCCTACCGCGCGAACGTGAGGTAACACTCATGCGTTATTTTTGGTAACACACTAGTTAGTGATCGTAGTGTGACGTCATTAAGTATGTAGTGTATATCCGTTTCCTGATCACTTTGTTGTCGCCGTTTTATGCATTGTGTTGGACAATTTGAAATTTGAAACCTTTGTCTTCAGTGTCTGTAATTTGTTGAGAATAATATATGATATTTGATTGTGGCTTATGTTCGATATGTCACACAGGCGGTTACCCCTTTAAATACGCCCCAAATTGAACTATTTGCTTTTCTTTTCTTCGAAAATTATTTACTAAGAAGAAAAAAAATCATTTGTTGTGTTACCAGGTAACGGCAGTGTTGACTACAAGGAGTTTGAGACCATAGTTAGTGAACAGATGTTGGTGGCTAAATACAAGGACGGGTGCATGAAGAATATGTTCCAACAGTTTGACGTGGATGGAGACGGTTATATAACCAGTAAATACCATATTTATATAGTTATATAACTAGTAAATACAACCTACGTAGTTATATTACCAGTAAATACAATCTATGTAGTTATATAACCAATAAATACAATCTATGTAGTTATATAACCAGTATATACAATATATATAGTTATATAACTAGTAAATACAAATACTATTTATTATACATTATATCTGCACTGTTGTGCTTAATAATCTGTAAATACAGATTCCCTGTCGTGCACTATTTGCTATGCTTGGTAACTGTATATTTGATTTAAACGGCTACAAAAGGTAATGATTAAGTATACTTTAAAACCAATACCTATTATTATTATATACCCTATGAAGTTGATGCAGTCTGATTGGTCGAGAGCTTCGCACGCGCGAATCCAAAAAAGTGATAACTTCTGAAATGTTTCCTAGCTAACCGGTGGTGCTCGCTGATGATAAGCAGACATTAATCCGGGGTCTTCCAGCACCAAAAGTACATCAGACACCCACCACCGATCCATTCCGTTAATCTTCATTCATCGCCAGTGGGATATTTAGTTCACTTTTCGCCGTTTCTGGTAATGACAATTAATTGGTCGCTTCATAATCTGATGAAGATTTCAGTCAAGTGATAAAGGTAGGTCTTTAACAGATTCAAGACATGGAGCAGCCATTGTTATTCTTCTAGTCTCCACACTGAAGAGTGTGGATTTTGTAAACAGTATTACGCATGGCCAATTCTTGTTCTATTCAGTTCAATAAGACGACAGAAAATTAACCAATAAACCCACGGTCGGCGAATGTAGTTAAATGTAATAGTCGAGCGGTCGGTATCCGACGATGTGTCGACTTATTATTTTAATATGTTCTGGCAACTATCTTCTACTTCATTTTATTCCTTGTTGCTTGCTACATGTGTTGTTATTGCAGGCTGCAGTGTTAACTCCGACAAAAAAGTAGCTGAAGGTCATTAAAATGACCATAAAAAGTCACACGAACATATGTGTACATTTGTATATATTCTATCAACGATAAAGTTTAAATTAGTAAATGGTTGAAATGTTCTTGTTAAAACACTCACCTTCTTCCAGAGGACGAGATCCGGCAGGTGTTCAACAATACAGGTGTGGACTTATCGGAGCAGGAAGTAGACGAGTTAATTGAGGAGGCGGATGAAAACAAAGATGGCGTCATCTCTTATGAAGGTAAGGCTCAGATGGCTGCACTGTCGTCAACAATCCTCACCATCATCATCATCATTACAAAACTCGAACATCCACACCATGATGTGACGAGCTACATGTGTCGCCTTCGTACATCATTCATTAACAACAGATATCATCATCATCATCATCATCATCATCATAATCATCCTCACCATCATCATCATCATCATCATCATCATCATCATCATCATCATCATCATCATCACAATCTTCATTAAACCAGAAATGTCAACAATAGCGTTGATAAAGTCACCGGCAGCATCAGAGTCAAGAGGAACAATATTAGCTGATGCATAACCATCATCATCATCATCATCATCATCATCATCATCATCATCATTATCATCATCATCATCATCATCATCATCATCATCACAATCTTCATTAAACCAGAAATGTCAACAATAGCGTTGATAAAGTCACCGGCAGCATCAGAGTCAAGAGGAACAATATTAGCTGATGCATAACCATCATCATCATCATCATCATCATCATCATCATCATCATCATCATCATCATCATCATCATCATCATCATCATCAACAACAACAACATCATTATCAGAATCACAAGAGTCATCAGAACCATCATCGTTGTCATTAACATCCGCAACAACATCCACAAAAGCATAATTTGCATCATCATCGGCAGAAGTAGCACAACGTAAACAGCATCATTAGCAACACAAAAAAATGGTATCATAATATTTAAAAATAATACCCACAATACATTCGACCCCTAAGCATTTTGTATTATGAAAGCATTTTCAAACAATAAACCAATTACATCTTCTATGAACCTTTATTTATTTATTTATTTCATCATCGTCTTGCATTTTTCAGAATTTGTTCAGACGGTGTGTGAGAAAGACTGGTGACCAGGTGTCACGTAATGGTGACCAGGTGTCACTTGATGGTGACTAGGTGTCACGTGATGGTGACTGGGTGTCACGTGATGATGACCAGGTGTCACGTAAAAATGCTTAGTTTTATTTTAGTTGCATATTACCTAGACAAGATAAAGAACAACAACAATGGCAAAGATAACAAACTATAACAAAAAGCCCATAAAATATCATGAATTACTAACTTTGAGAAAATCACACCAGAAAAAAATTTGGTTATAAAGGGCAAAAGAAGCTGCGACGATGACAATCGATCTAACAGACGCGTAACATGAATAGCTTTCATGGATAGGCCAGCTTTAAAAAAAGTCGTCCATCTTCGCAAGCATACATTTATATATTGGTAGATATCCGCTTAATTGTAGCATTTTTTTTAAATATCACACCTGCATCTTAAATTATTATTATTATTATTATTATTATTATTATTTTTATTATTATTATTATTATTATTATAAATATGTCCAATTACAGAGAGAGAGAGAGAGAGAGAGAGAGAGAGAGACAGACAGACAGACAGACAGACAGACAGCCAGACAGCCAGACAGACAGAGACAGAGAGACAGACAGACAGTCAGACAGACGTAGACACAGACAGACAGACAGACAGAGACAGGGAGACACAGAGAGAAAGACAGAGACAGAGAGACAGAGAGACAGGCAGAGAGAGATAGGCAGAGAGAGACAGATTAGACATGGAGACAGGGAGAGAGAGAGTGAGAGAGAGGCAGACAGAGAGACAGACAGAGACACAGAGACAGAGACAGACAGACTACCAGACAGGGATATAGAGAGGATTTTAAAATTTATTAAGTTTATCATGTATTTATGTTTGCCATGTTTAGGGTCATAATGCTTTATTTTGTATTTTCCTCGTGTCTAGTTTATGTCTATAAAATACAATATTTATTCTTTATTATTCATTAACCACTTACTTGCAACAATATAGTTATCTCTGTTATTTAACAAATCTTACCATATTATTAGATGTTTCTGCTTTCCTGTTTTCTATAGATATAAATAAAGGCGTTTTGTGTTCAAACTGTTTTTATTGTTATTACGGTGCTATGGTGGTGGTAAGGTGGTGGTAGTTGTAATAGCTGTGGTTGTAGTGGTGGTTGTACTAGTGGTGGTGGTGTTGCTGATGATGGTGGTTTTTGACGATAATCAGGATGAGGCGAGGCGCTAATGATAGTAGTGGTAGCTTAGTTTAGTTGAATCTTATTTACATATAATCGAATGAGACTAAAGTCATTTTTAATTATATTAATCCCTATAGACTGTCCACTTCCTGGGTAGAGCCAGTACTTAGGCACTGAGTACCTGGAGCAATGTGCAGTATATAGTCTTGCTCAAGGACTAACATCACGGAGTCAGGTTCGGGGTTCGAACCTGGGACCCTCCGATCCGGAATCTAACGTCTTAACCACTATACGCCCAGTAGTGTGGGTGATGGTGGTGATGTAGGCGTGGATGAGTGTGCTTGCGATGATGATGGCGGGGTATGGTGATTGTGGCATTGATTGATCATGGTAGTGGTGGTGGGAGGGAGGCGGTGTTTTAGGATTGATTGGAGGCTGTGTTGGTGGTAGAAGGGATAGTGGTGGTGATGGTGGGAGGGAGGCGGTGTTTTAGGTCAGGGTGGAGGCGGTGGTGGTGGTAGAATGGATGGTGGTTGTGATGATGTGATGATAGTGATGGTGGTGGTGGTCGCGCTATTGTTGTTGGTGGTGGTATATAGCTGTGGTGGTTATATAACCTCCAATTAAAATATCGAAATAAACTTATAAAACATTATTCCGACATGTTCGATGCTTTTTATGAAGTTTCTGAACCTTTAATGACATGCTCAAGAAAGACAACTCAGACATTGCAGAAATTGTATGAGTTATCTTTTTTTTAAATAAATTTACCACTTTTCTGATCAGAAATGCGTTTTGTTCTTATCATAATGTTGATAAATACGGAAAAAATCCCCGCAAGCTTAACTCTTTTTATCTTTGCTGTTGACATTCATTCCTTACATTGTTTTATCGGCCGAAGTTACATTAACAAATATACAAACACACATGGAAAATATGTCACTTTTTTCGATTAAACATTATCAAAGGCGTACTGATGCCAATTGCAAATGGTCACAATAGTTTAGATATTAAGAGGGAATCGCTGTGCTACTTTGATATTTTTATATAAATCAAAACATCGATAATGCCTTTTTGATAAAATATATATTTTACCTGTAAGCCTGCCAAAGAACGAAATGCTTAAATATTGACAAAAAGTGTCATTGGAGAACAATATGCTTCCTAACCCGTTGGAGTTGGTCGATCAGGATCTGTACATCTTACTGCACAGTTATCATCAATGTGTCTTGTGTCCTTACCACGCAATTCTAAAAACAATACAAACAAAAATAAATGACAAAGTTACAGTGGGGATTTCTATTTTGTTAATAAAAAAAAACTTACAACATATATGTCGATATCAGTAAAGGTGGCTTTTGTCCGGAGATCGTCTAATGATTAAGGATGTTGGGTGGGGGTTAAATGGGAAGGTTACGTATAATTTAAATCAAAACGTACTGATCCTGCAAAAAATATATTTGTAACTAGCTAGATTTTCTACTTCGTGTAAAAATGGTATAAAATAAAGCATAAAATAACAATCGCCGTAGTGACAAAACAAAACTTAAAACAAACAACAACAACAACAACAAAAATAAAAGAAAAACAACATGCAGGTAATTCGATTAACTGTCAAACAACTTTACTACTTTACAGCAATGTTGAAGAAGTTTGCTTCTCTACTCTGTACAATAGTAACAATATATATAGGCAAATAAGAAAAAGTCCTATCAACATTTTCACAGATATTTAAATTTTATCTACCTGTAGACAAAGGCAAACAAGGTAAATGTAAATGTGACACAAACACAGAGACGAGACATAACGCACAAATAGAAAAACCATCAGTTACCGCCTTTGGAACGTTCAGTCGTCAAAAGGGCCAACTGGGTTGCTTAAACCTGGTTTGTGGAGCGGTCCAACCTCGCACTTCCTGAAGGTTTTTCTATCAAACAAACAGTGTAAATAAAAATATCCCATCAAAGTGAAACAACTGACAGTAAGCACCTGCATTGGGAGTTAAAACAGATAAAATGAACGTGAAAAAGACAATACGCGTCACCGATGATTTGGGAAGTTTAACATTATAATTACGGTACGAAAAATGCAATTACGATATTAACGGCGATACACAACTGATATTAAATTATCTTTCATGTGTGTGTCAGCGAGTACATTTAACGCCTTTAGCCTTTTCTTAAAGATTGATAATTGTGTTTAAAGTAACCTTCTATACAAGAATAGTAAAGGTGGGCTATGGTCACGTGATTTATATACATGTGGGATATGTATAGAGTCTGTGAATGTACATCAAAGGTACATTCCGACAGTTTGGATATTTTTTCTCAAATAACCTAAAAATATTATTGAATGAAAAAATCCCACGAAATGCTGTTTATTGATGCCTAACATCAATTTGAAAAGTGAAGCCTAACACCATACACGTCTTATACTGACAGCTATTTTTAAACTAGGTAAAAACACGTGATCACTTATTTTGAGATCACGTGATATCGTTATCCAGGTCTTCTGTTCTGACGTCGATAACCAGTACTAGCAGAAATCCACATCGTGCATATTTATCGATTTGGAAAGAATGAATATTTAGAGGGATTGACGATTTGTACTATCTCACACTGAAAGTGATGTTCACAATCATAACTTAGACTAAAGTATACGTTGTATAAGGAAATTATGGCCAAAATCTACCTAGAGTTGGAAAAATATCAGAACATACATTTGATGCAGGTTAAGTGGATTTGTAACTCTGACAGCTTAGCCTCCCACCGCGCGGGTTCGAGTTCAGCTCGGGGTGAAGAACTTAATGTGAGAAGGTCTTACTGTTAGGCGCCTGTGGTTCTACCCAGACAATTGTCTGGAGTCTTTCTCCAGTCAAATATGTATAGAACACTGCTTTAATTGTTGGTCGCTACAACGTATTTTAAAAACAAAAACAAAACAAGAGACAAACTGTCAGATAGCACCTTTTAGTCCTGGATGTTTGGTCGAAAGGCGAAGACTCCATACGTAACGTGCATTGTGTCGTTAGATAGGTATGTATAATTAGGTATTTCTTTATTTTAATAATGTCTTTGTGTATGTGTGTTATTGTGCATTTGTGATACGCATGTGTGTAATCCTTATGTATGTAATGTGTCTATATGATAGATATATTTGTTGTGGTAACTTTTCTATTCGTGAACAAGTAAATGCATATGACAGATAATGATATAAATGTGTAGGTAGTTATTATTGTATGTTAGACTGTGTCTAGGTTTTGGAGTAAAACAACCCACACAATCAGCAATACCACATCAGCAACAGTAAAACTACCACTTTCATCTTTCCACTTATCACTACAACCACCAGCAGCACAACCATCACTACCACTTCTGTCACACCAGCAGCACAACCATCACTACCACTTCTGTCACATCAGCAACAACCATCACTACAACTTCTGTCACATCAGCAACAACCACCACTACCACTTCTGTCACATCAGCAACAGCCATCACTACCACTTCTGTCACACCAGCACAACCATCACTACAACTTATGTCACACCAGCACAACCATCATTACCACTTCTGTCACATCAGCAACAATCATAACAACACCTTCTGTCACATCAGCAACAACCATCACTACCACTTCTGTCACATCAGCAACAACCATCACTACCACTTCTGTCACATCAGCAACAACCATCACTACCACTTCTGTCACACCAGCACAACTATCACTACCACTTCTGTCACATCAGCACAACTATCACTACCACTTCTGTCACATCAGCAACAAGCATCACAACCACTTCTGTCACACCAGCAACAACCATCACTACCACTTCTGTCACACCAGCAACAACCATCACTACCACTTCTGTCACACCAGCAACAACCATCACTACCACTTCTGTCACACCAGCAACAACCATCACTAAGACTTCTGTCACACCAGCAACAGCCATCACTACCACTTCTGTCACACCAGCACAACCATCACTACCACTTCTGTCACACCAGCAACAACCATCACTACCACTTTTGTCACACCAGCACAACCATCACTACCACTTCTGTCACACCAGCACAACTATCACTACCACTTCTGTCACACCAGCACAACCATCACTACCACTTCTGTCACACCAGCACAACTATCACTACCACTTCTGTCACACCAGCAGCACAACCATCACTACCACTTCTGTCACACCAGCAACAACCATCACTACCACTTCTGTCACATCAGCACAGCCATCACTACCACTTCTGTCACACCAGCACAACCATCACTACAACTTCTGTCACACCAGCACAACCATCACTACCACTTCTGTCACACCAGCACAACCATCACTACAACTTCTGTCACACCAGCAACAACCATCACTACCACTTCTGTCACACCAGCAACAACCATCACTACCACTTCTGTCACACCAGCAACAACCATCACTACCACTTCTGTCACACCAGCACAACTATCACTACCACTTCTGTCACATCAGCACAACTATCACTACCACTTCTGTCACATCAGCAACAAGCATCACAACCACTTCTGTCACACCAGCAACAACCATCACTACCACTTCTGTCACACCAGCACAACCATCACAACCACTTCTGTCACATCAGCACAACTATCACTACCACTTCTGTCACATCAGCACAACTATCACTACCACTTCTGTCACACCAGCACAACTATCACTACCACTTCTGTCACATCAGCACAACTATCACTACCACTTCTGTCACACCAGCACAACTATCACTACCACTTCTGTCACATCAGCACAACTATCACTACCACTTCTGTCACACCAGCACAACTATCACTACCACTTCTGTCACATCAGCACAACTATCACTACCACTTCTGTCACATCAGCACAACTATCACTACCACTTCTGTCACACCAGCACAACTATCACTACCACTTCTGTCACATCAGCACAACTATCACTACCACTTCTGTCACACCAGCACAACTATCACTACCACTTCTGTCACATCAGCACAACTATCACTACCACTTCTGTCACATCAGCACAACTATCACTACCACTTCTGTCACACCAGCACAACTATCACTACCACTTCTGTCACATCAGCACAACTATCACTACCACTTCTGTCACACCAGCACAACTATCACTACCACTTCTGTCACATCAGCACAACTATCACTACCACTTCTGTCACATCAGCACAACTATCACTACCACTTCTGTCACATCAGCACAACTATCACTACCACTTCTGTCACATCAGCAACAAGCATCACAACCACTTCTGTCACACCAGCAACAACCATCACTACCACTTCTGTCACACCAGCACAACCATCACTACAACTTCTGTCACACCACCACAACCATCATTACCACTTCTGTCACACCAGCACAACCATCACTACAACTTCTGTCACACCACCACAACCATCATTACCACTTCTGTCACACCAGCACAACCATCACTACAACTTCTGTCACACCAGCAACAACCATCACTACCACTTCTGTCACACCAGCAACAACCATCACTACCACTTCTGTCACACCAGCACAACTATCACTACCACTTCTGTCACATCAGCAACAATCATCACAACCACTTCTGTCACACCAGCAACAACCATCACTACCACTTCTAGCACACCAGCAACAATCATCACTACCACTTCTGTCACATCAGCAACAAGCATCACTACAACTTCTGTCACACCAGCACAACCATCACTACAACTTCTGTCACACCAGCAACAACCATCACTACCACTTCTGTCACACCAGCAACAACCATCACTACCACTTCTGTCACATCAGCAACAAGCATCACTACAACTTCTGTCACACCAGCACAACCATCACTACAACTTCTGTCACACCAGCAACAACCATCACTACCACTTCTGTCACACCAGCAACAACCATCACTACCACTTCTGTCACACCAGCAACAATCATCACTACAACTTCTGTCACATCAGCAACAAGCATCACTACAACTTCTGTCACACCAGCACAACCATCACTACAACTTCTGTCACACCAACAACAACCATCACTACCACTTCTGTCACACCAGCAACAACCATCACTACAACTTCTGTCACACCAGCACAACCATCACTACAACTTCTGTCACACCAGCAACAACCATCACTACCACTTCTGTCACACCAGCAACAACCATCACTACCACTTCTGTCACACCAGCAACAACCATCACTACCACTTCTGTCACACCAGCACAGCCATCACTACCACTTCTGTCACATCAGCACAACCATCACTACCACTTCTGTCACACCAGCAACAACCATCACTACAACTTCTGTCACACCAGCAACAACCATCACTACCACTTCTGTCACACCAGCAACAACCATCACTACCACTTCTGTCACACCAGCACAACTATCACTACCACTTCTGTCACATCAGCACAACTATCACTACCACTTCTGTCACATCAGCAACAAGCATCACAACCACTTCTGTCACACCAGCACAACCATCACAACCACTTCTGTCACATCAGCACAACTATCACTACCACTTCTGTCACATCAGCACAACTATCACTACCACTTCTGTCACACCAGCACAACTATCACTACCACTTCTGTCACATCAGCACAACTATCACTACCACTTCTGTCACACCAGCACAACTATCACTACCACTTCTGTCACATCAGCACAACTATCACTACCACTTCTGTCACACCAGCACAACTATCACTACCACTTCTGTCACATCAGCACAACTATCACTACCACTTCTGTCACATCAGCACAACTATCACTACCACTTCTGTCACACCAGCACAACTATCACTACCACTTCTGTCACATCAGCACAACTATCACTACCACTTCTGTCACACCAGCACAACTATCACTACCACTTCTGTCACATCAGCACAACTATCACTACCACTTCTGTCACATCAGCACAACTATCACTACCACTTCTGTCACACCAGCACAACTATCACTACCACTTCTGTCACATCAGCACAACTATCACTACCACTTCTGTCACACCAGCACAACTATCACTACCACTTCTGTCACATCAGCACAACTATCACTACCACTTCTGTCACATCAGCACAACTATCACTACCACTTCTGTCACACCAGCACAACTATCACTACCACTTCTGTCACATCAGCACAACTATCACTACCACTTCTGTCACACCAGCACAACTATCACTACCACTTCTGTCACATCAGCACAACTATCACTACCACTTCTGTCACATCAGCACAACTATCACTACCACTTCTGTCACACCAGCACAACTATCACTACCACTTCTGTCACATCAGCACAACTATCACTACCACTTCTGTCACATCAGCAACAAGCATCACAACCACTTCTGTCACACCAGCAACAACCATCACTACCACTTCTGTCACACCAGCACAACCATCACTACAACTTCTGTCACACCACCACAACCATCATTACCACTTCTGTCACACCAGCACAACCATCACTACAACTTCTGTCACACCAGCACAACCATCACTACAACTTCTGTCACACCAGCAACAACCATCACTACCACTTCTGTCACACCAGCAACAACCATCACTACCACTTCTGTCACACCAGCACAACTATCACTACCACTTCTGTCACATCAGCAACAATCATCACAACCACTTCTGTCACACCAGCAACAACCATCACTACCACTTCTAGCACACCAGCAACAATCATCACTACCACTTCTGTCACATCAGCAACAAGCATCACTACAACTTCTGTCACACCAGCACAACCATCACTACAACTTCTGTCACACCAGCAACAACCATCACTACCACTTCTGTCACACCAGCAACAACCATCACTACCACTTCTGTCACATCAGCAACAAGCATCACTACAACTTCTGTCACACCAGCACAACCATCACTACAACTTCTGTCACACCAGCAACAACCATCACTACCACTTCTGTCACACCAGCAACAACCATCACTACCACTTCTGTCACACCAGCAACAATCATCACTACAACTTCTGTCACATCAGCAACAAGCATCACTACAACTTCTGTCACACCAGCACAACCATCACTACAACTTCTGTCACACCAGCAACAACCATCACTACCACTTCTGTCACACCAGCAACAACCATCACTACAACTTCTGTCACACCAGCACAACCATCACTACAACTTCTGTCACACCAGCAACAACCATCACCACCACTTCTGTCACACCAGCAACAACCATCACTACCACTTCTGTCACACCAGCAACAACCATCACTACCACTTCTGTCACACCAGCACAGCCATCACTACCACTTCTGTCACATCAGCACAACCATCACTACCACTTCTGTCACACCAGCAACAACCATCACTACCACTTCTGTCACACCAGCACAACCATCACTACAACTTCTGTCACACCAGCACAACCATCACTACAACTTCTGTCACACCAGCAACAACCATCACTACCACTTCTGTCACACCAGCAACAACCATCACTACCACTTCTGTCACACCAGCACAACTATCACTACCACTTCTGTCACATCAGCAACAAGCATCACAACCACTTCTGTCACACCAGCAACAACCATCACTACCACTTCTAGCACACCAGCAACAATCATCATTAGCACTTCTGCACACTTAAAACAACGACAATGAAAACAAGAATGACAACAACAGAAACAACACTACTACTTTTGCCACTACTTCTACTACAAATGGTGCTTTCAGTACTACTGCTGTTGCTGTTACTAGTACTACTACTACTACTACTACTACTACTACTACTACTACTACTACTACTACAACTACTACTACTACTATTACTACTACTACTACTACTACTATTACTACTACTACTACTATTTCTGCTACTCCTACTTCTTCTACTATTGCTACTACTTCTACTACTACTATTACTACTACTACTAATACTACTGCCTTTACTACTACTACTACTACTACTACTACTACTGCTGCTACTACTACTACTACTACTACTACTACTACTACTACAACAACAACTACTACTACTACTACTACTACTACTACTACTACTACTACAACTACAACTATAGTAGTAGTATAATATAAAAGTATTAGTAAAAATACTAAAAACTAATAAGTTAATAATATGATCTGAGTACATATTTTGGTCAGGTGTCTGGATGATCCTGTCTGTGTTACAAATATTGTCACCTTTAAGGAAATCCTTATCAGTAGAGGCCAGCCACAGCCTTGTAACTCCCGACATTTGACCTTAAATCTTGTCACAGTTCCCCGATAGAAACATGGCGACTGGAAGGAAAATATGTCTGATTCTCGTTGTCTGGGTCGTGGTGTCGGAGTGCAAAAATAAAAACAACAGTAAGTAGATTCACATTACATTAAAACATTGTAAAAACAACATCGAAAAATCTCACAGGGTGCACTCAAAGTTTGCTGGCTTTTCGATCAGATGTTTAAAGACTAGTAAATAGATTGCTGTTTTCCGGATCCTGAGGTCCTAGGCTAGAGCTTGAGGCCTGGATGCTAGTTTCCGGATCCTAATATCCTAGGCTAAAGCTGGAGGCCTGGATGCTGGTTTCCAGATCCTAAGGTCATAGGCTAGAGCTGGAGGCCTGGATGCTGGTCTCCGGATCCTAATGTCCTAGGCTAGAGCTGGAGGCCTGGATGTTGGTCTCCGAATCCTAAGGTCCTAGGCTAGGGTTGGAGGCCTGGATGCTGGTTTCCGGATCCTCAGGTCATAGGCTAGAGCCTGAGGCCTGGATGCTGTTTTCGAGATCCTAATGTCTTAGGCTAGAGCTGGGGGACAGGATGCTGTTTACTGGATCCTGAGGTCCTAGGCTAGAGCTGGAGGCCAAGATGCTGGTCTCCAGATCATAAGATCCTAGGCTAGAGTTGGAGGCCTGGATGCTGATTTCCGGATCCTAAGGCCCTAGACTAGAACTGGAGGCCTGAATGCTGGTTTCCGGATCCTAAGGTCCTAGGCTAGAGCTGTAGGCATGGATGCGGTTTTCCGGATCCTAAGGTCCTAGGCTAGAGCTGTAGGCCGTGATGCTAGTTTCCGGATCCTTAGATCCTAGGCTGGAGCTGGAGGCCTGGATGCTGTTTTCTGGATCTTAAGGTCCTAGGCTAGAAATAAATAATAAAGAAATAAATTATAAAAGTGTCAAAATTAAAAATGCTTACAATTTTGGGTGTCTTACAATCCCACGTTCGTACGTTGTCTATGATGTTCACTTGTACTTAACAACATCGCGTTTTACAGCGTCCAAGAATGTACGGGCCACGGACTCGTGTTCCGGACGTTGTAACCAGGGACTGAACGTCAATTACGACTGTCAGTGCAATACTGCATGTGTTAACTACAACGACTGCTGCAACGACTACGCCGAACTTTGTCTTGGAGGTAAGAATTTGAAGAACGTCTCTAAGCGCATTTATTGTCTTTTCGGAACTCCTTGGTTTAATTGGTCATCATGACAACGCATGACACGTTATTTGAAGACAGAATCTTTTCAGTTTATATACATCTGTTACTGTTTCTTTGTTACGGACATAACAAAATGTCTTTGCTCTTTTCCTTTAAGTGACTGTTTGGTACTTCATAGTTATCGAGCTGTTAATAATTATGTTTTTAATTTATACATCCGACAATGGTGACGTAGTCATTACAAAGGAGTTACCGAATGGGTTATAGTTGCTTATGAGAGCTGAATCTTGTAGGTAAGTCGTCATGATTCATCGCAGCGACGTAAAAATTGTTTTTGTTCTCAGTTATTGCGACGTCCGCCTACAATTGGTGGAGTGCAACCCAAAGTGTTTGAGACAAATCATTGAAGCTCTGCACGTAAGTTGTTAGACATCAACAAAATTGAAAAATATGTCGCCTCGACCGGAACCATAGAGTTATCATCGTCATAAACTTTCGGACATGGCCGGAAATCAAGACTTTATTTCGGACGTGGCCGGAAATCACGACTTTATTTCAAACATGGCCGGAAATCAGGACTTTATTTCAAACATGGCCGGAAATCAGGACTTTACTTCGGACATGGCCGGAAATCACGACTTCATTTCTGACATGGCCGGAAATCACAACTTTATTTCGGACATGGCCGGAAATCACGACTTTATTTCGGACATGGCCGGAAATGACGACTTTCTTTTTGACTGAAATTACGACTTTATTTTGAACATGGTCGGAAATCATGACTTTATTCGGATGCGTTTCAGATATTCGCTTCATTATTTACGATGACTCGATCTTTTCCTCCGACAGCGTCGTGTGCCGGCCGATGCGAGACGCCGTACGACAACAGCAAACCGTGCCAATGTGACCATAACTGTTACACGTATGCAGACTGCTGTCCTAACTACGAGTCACTGTGTCACGGAGCAACCACTCAAGGTAACATCATCATCATCATTATCAAAACATCATCACTACCATCATCATCTTCTTTTTCTTCTTCTTCTTTTCCTTTTTTTCTTCTTCTTCTTCGTCTTCTTCTTCTTCTTCTTCTTCTTCTTCTTATTTTCCTTCTTCTTCTTATTCTTCTTCTTCTTCTTCTTCTTTATTGTAACGTTTTGTTTATGATCGTGTTACATTTATGATGACACCAGTTAGGGCGGTAAAAGATGTGTTCCACAACGCTGTATATGTGTTTGTATTTCCTTCCACTTTTAGGATTCGTCTTGTCGTGTAAGTCATCTTATTTTGTTTTTAGAAGGTTTTCCTACATAAATGACAGCAATACTTGTCAATAATATGTTTATTCGCTTTTAAAATTAAGTTTAAAATTCTGGTAAACTTGCAAACAAGGAAGATAATTTTCATGCATTATGTGCTGACTGTATTTCTTTCATGAGAGACTTTGTATATTGTCTTTAGACCTTGGGTAGATTATTCATTGTTTATATGAGTCAATAATATATACAGTTATGAAATCTTTCCTATACATGTTATATATGTGTTACTTCCTTTACCATGAAATAACTGTATTGCCTGAAATCATGAGATACCATCATTTAAACAAACAATAAAGTCGTCATCAGTCTTAGAAAGGTTTATTACTTTATGCTACCGGCATAACAATCATCATCATCATCATCATCATCATCATCATCATCATCATCATCATCATCATCATCATCATCATCACCATCATCATTATCACCATCATCATAATCATCACCATTATCGTCATCATCATTTGTTCCACATTGTGCCATTTACTTAGGTGAGACGTCCTTAGCTAAACTACGATGATATATAAGCCGGAATGATATAAAACAAGAGAGCATTGATGCGGTAACGAATTGTCTTTGGACGCATGGGAAATGCAAACAAGAGAAAAGTAGATAATAATTTACTTGTACATTGTACATCGTCGTTACAAGTGCATTTTAATTAGTCTTCCGTTTTACACAAATTTATAATTTTCATTCCGTAAACATAAACTTGAACATCTTAACTCGGGAAACATGAACATGTATATTGTTAAATGTGGTATTCGACAGTTTACCGATATCAAATGCATGTAACAATATTTTCCTACGGATTGTTTGGGGGTAGGGGTTGTTGTTGCGTTTAAGTTACATCGCAGTTGCCAGTTATGATCATTATAACGACGTCCAGCTGTTTTGGTGGAGGAAGACCCCATACACATGTCCGTGTAGAACCACCGGCGCACCGCAGGTCAGCTGCAAAACCTTCACACATTAAGTCCTTCGCCCAGAACGAGAATCGAACCCACTCGGTGGGAGGCTAAGTAGTCAGAGAAGTTACAAATCAGCGACTTTACCACTACGCCACATGAACATGGATGTCGGTCACCAATAAAAAACTTTCCGCAGGATCTTTTCAGAAACATGTCTAAACTGTCGAATACCGCTTTTAATAGCGTGTGAGCTCTTGTTAAAATCAAAACATATGTCTCGTTCTCAGTGGCTGAAATAAAAACAGTGTTCTGTTAGTAAATATGTATTTTTACTATATTGAATTCATTTAAAGATATATCGCACCGACACATTTGTGGCCATTTCAACAAGATCCAGCTATAAATGGTTGAGAATACTTTTTAGTAGAACATCGATCCATGAACTCTGGAAGTCTTTCATGCATAATGTATTTCCACCTGACTGACACATGAGCCTAAACAAGATGTTCTGATCTTACGAGCGCCCCACCGAAGTCGTGTACCTCTGCTTCTGTATTCCTTGCCCAGCTCCCAGCAGTCAGACCCTTAGCTCTGTGGTACAGGACATATGGAATGCGGACGCCAACAGACTGACGGCCCCCGATATACAGATCAACACTGCCGGTTCCAAGTAGGTCTTAATGTAGTGTCCACCTGTCTGTATGTATAATGGAATGTTTGTACAAAATATTTGACTCAAAAGTAATGTCACCCGTATGCTGTCTGGTGGCACTTGTTAAAATTTAACATATAATCATTTTTGCTCGCTTGTTGTAAATAAAATTAGCTACAAACCTACACAGTCAGTTTAACTGTTAGTATGTACTGGTATACACAATACATTATAACAAAGTTTAACATTATGTTTGAATCATCTCAATCATCTACTGTCTACTGCCTTTCTTTGTCACTTACATCACCACCAGTAACCTGTACCTTCCTTGTTCGTGTGACCGACTTCTTGTCAAGCTGTCCTTTTAAGTCCGCCCGTCATCTTTCTGTCTATCTGTTCCGTTTTTAATATTCACTCAACAAAGTGTTATTGATTAAAACAGGATCTCTCCACCCTACAATTGAAGACAGATCCTGTCTTCAACAAGCAAAAAATAATATTGCGTATTTATATACTAAATCGTAATGCAAGATCACATAGTTAAAATCCAATAAAAGCCATAATCATACATTGTATTACATTGTCCAATCTGTTTAGCTTAATGCAATTTTGATGATAAAATATAACGACACGTTATTGTTGTTGCTTTTTCACGAAAATTTTTGATTTTATTTTATAAACATTGTTGCGTTTGGTAATATTTCTAAATAATTGCCGACATAAATAGTGAATGTGACCTTTATTCAATCAGTAGCGCCTATTTGTATTCGATTTTAATTTCTTGAAGCAACATAAGGTTGTGTAAGTGTAAGGGTTGAATACAACTATTATTTTAAATTTTATGTTATGCATTTTCGTTCTCTTGCCTTCACAGTTTGTTTGTGAGTGTGAGTGATGCTGCCCTTGCCCGCGGCACCTACCCTCTGTTTGTGGATCTGTTGAATAACTACAACCCGTCCATTGGCCAAGCGGAAGTGGTCACCGCGGCAGAGACGGCGGAAAACACCCGGTTTATGGACGCCATATTGGCAACTGAAGTTATGGCGATTTCGCGCGCTTATCTCGTCTCTCAGAGTAAGGCGGGTGTTTAATGAAACTTTACTAACAGATAAAAGGCAGCGACAATGTGATGTATGTATAAATATAAACAAGTAATTTACATGTGGCATTTAATTATGTCCAGCTGTAAGCCGTGGGTATTATTTCGGCTTACCTCGCCTTTTGATGTATGCGTGTGTGCGTGCGTGCGTGCGTGGAGGGGTTGGGTTAAAAAGCTGTACAAAGATATATGTATGCAAACGTTATAGGCTTTCTGGCGTCAACAGTTTCACTATTAACAAGTCATTATACGAAGATAGGTGTGATTAAGGACGCCATATTGATTACTGCCCTTAGCACGGTCTTGTAGAGTAGAACGGGGCGTGGCGCCCGTTTTTACGATATATAAAACATATATAAAGCAAATAACAGGTCAGGAATGTACACATTATTGATTCATTTACTTTAATTTAAGTGCATCTTAAATTTCAATAAGTAGTAGCAAATATAATGGATTTTCGTATCAATTAATAGGCAGATCAAGGATGAATCTCGAATAAAGTAATTATGACAGTTACGTTCTAACTTAGACAATATGTAATACCAAGTTATAGTTACCGCTCGTTTAGCCGACTTTACAGTTTACTCCCTCGTCATAAGGTGTGTTCGTTAATCCCGTACTATGAAAGCCGTCACACGGCGTTGGAAAGTCATATTACTGAACCGAATAACCATCGCAGGTACCCATTTATACACCTAAGTGGACTGGAACAATTCGATGTAAATTTCTTGCTCAAGGAAATTAGCGGCGACCTGACCGGGGTTCGAATCACGGACCCTATGATCCGGAGTCGTGCGTCCTACCACTGGATTATTCCGCTCCTCTATGATTATAGAAGAGAAGGAAGAAGAGAGAAGGAGAGAGAGAGAGAGAGATGAGATAAGAGAGAGAGAGAGAGAGAGAGAGAGAGATATATAATATAATATATAGAGATAGAGATATATAGAATATAGAGATAGATAATATATAGATAGATATATATATATAGATATATATATATAGATATCTATATATAATATTATATATATTCTATATATTCTATCTATATATATATATATATATCTATATATATAATATATTACACTAAGCCCTTGCAACGCTTTACCATCGTTTCAAGAACAGTATACATTTAAAACATTACAGAAGTCCTAACCATGGCCGGGGCATTGCCTTGTCCTTCAAACTATGGAAAAAATAACATAATAGGATATTTAATTAGTAAATTTAGCGTAAGTGTAGTTGACTGTGGCTTAGCTTGATTTGTCCTCCGCTTGGCACGACAATACGACGCGTTTCTGATTTGAGCCCTATTTTAGACAAGGTGGGTCCAGCAATTGCCGATTTCCGGGCCATCCTGAACGAGTTGTGGTTCAACCTTTACTCCCGGTCTTCTAGCAGCAGCATCACAGACAGCTCGGGGTTCGAACACGTCATGGTCGGCGAACGCACGGTACGCGCATAAACACAGACGTTAATGTTTTTGTTGTTTTGCTGTAATGTAAACGTTAATGTACATATATATTATCGAGCTAGTATTTATTGTTGTAAATATACGATGCTGCATAATAATATGAATTAAGGGAATCCCTTGACAAATTAGCACATGGTGTAGATGATATAGCATCTTAAATTTGAAGAAATTAATTCTAGGTGTAAACATTAACCTACCATGCTTAAAGGTGACATATTGTCTCAAATATAAAATGTCATTTCGAGACATTTAAATTAAGAATAGCATGTAGTCCTATTCGGTTTAAGAACAAAAAAGAGATCTTTGAGTAAAAAATACAACAACGAAACACCACTGATGAGCTGGAAAACTTCAACATTTTAACACCGTCTTGGACTAGAACAGGCATTGTTAATGTTTTACAGATAACAGTGTTTATACTTATATTAAATATACAATTACAGAGCAACACTGACCTACTATTAGTAGGGCTAGTTTCGTTGATATATGGATTAACACGGTCTAGAAGCATACGAGGGTTGATCAGAAAGTTCGTAGAATGGTGCTATATTTTCTATATATGACGTTATATGCGCTTCAAATTTTGAATAAATATTCTTCCATTTATTATAAATATTTTCACCAGAAATTTTTTAAATCGAACAGTTAGTTTCATTTTTATGAATATTTATAATCACCACCCAATGTTACCCCCGAGCACGCCAAATTTTAAAGCAATGTAAGTATCACATGGCACGACTTTGACCCTTGTTTTTTGCGAAATTCCGCGAAATATTGTCTGCTATTGACGTGACGTCAACTATTTTATTTTCACGTTGATAATGACGTCATGCGATGTATACAACGCATTCAATGTACATTTGAGTGACGCGCATCGTTCACACACAACGTCCTTTATGGTACTTCCAGAAAATGAAGAATAGCTAGCGGCGGTAAAATTTTGCTTCAATTTAGGATATTCAGCCACAGAAACGTATAATACTATGCAGAGGGCTCAACACACCAAAGATATGAAGAAAGCTACTGTTTTCAAGTAGTTTAAACGCTTCAAGGATGGCAGATCAAACATAAGCGATGATGCACGCTCAGGGAGACCATCCGTTATTACGCCGACGTTAGTGGCGTCAGTGAAGACGTTCATTGAAGAAGACCGTCGGCGCACTATTAGAGATGAAGTGTATAGTCCTGACCTCGCCCCAATGGATTTCTCCATTTTTCCTGGGGTACTTAAAACACATCCATACTAGAAAATGTTGAAAATATAATTTTAAAAATGTTTCAGAAATAACAATACGTTTACTGCAAACTAAACACCACAGTTAATATAAAAAAAAAAAATAACAAAATTTCAATACGAGATAATAGCAGAAATAATATTTTTGATTCATTCTATAAAATTAATATAAAATTATGTATTTAAACTTTTCAAGCCAATCGTCAATATAAACTATTGATATCTCAGGTACGTGGTCAAATGACTGTTATGCAATTGTCTCTGCAGGTGAAGTCCAGATTGGACTACGCGGCCTACCGGAACTGCGACAGGCGTTGCACGAGATTATCGCCGACTTCAACGAGACTTGGTACCGGAACGTGTTCTCTGCGTGGATTCACAGGCATCAGAGATGTTTACAGTGTTAGGGTGACTTTATTGAAAAGTTGTAGTAAATCCTATGACATTTGCGCTTGTTGCGGTTGTGAGACGTCGACGCGACGTCGATTTCGACGTCGTTTTTGTAACCCCGGGGTGCTCCGGGTCGAGTTTATTGTATTTGCTATTTCTTATATAGATTTTATATTTGTTATTTTATTGTTATGATTTTTTCAGATTGTGTTTATGAGATATTAGGCTATATCATATTAAAAATTTAAATGTCTGCGCTTGTTAGTTGTCAAGTTATAGCACCATTCTACGAACTTTCTGATCAACCCTCGTACAATGCCAGGATGATCCAGGTGCTGAACAACAGCAATGTTTTGCTTAGTTTAAGCTGTTTTAGACAGAACACCCAAGATTCAATTGTCGACAATCGTATGTGCCATTCGACGAACAAAACATATATAATTTAAACTTAACTTATCACCAGGGGTCGTCAGTGTCGGGATTTCACAACTGGGTTCAGTTTTACCTGGAGGAACGGATAGCCAATCTGAACTATCAGGGCATGGCGAAGGAAGCCGAGGTGAGTCGAATGCTTACTCAGATATGTTCGGAACACTTCGAATTATTTCGAAAGTTACATCAGCATTTTGACGACAGTTTGACCGAAGTGAATGAAAAGAAATCCTAACTCTTTGATTTTTTGCAAGTTGCATTTTTCTTAGAAAAATTAACACCCAAAATCGTCATTTAAGAACGACTGATATTCCTATTTACCTCAGTACACTTTACAGTGAACAAATTATACTGCCATATACATATATACACCATTGTATATAGGTTGTACGTATACAGCTCTAATGAATCATTCATTAGTGTTTAAGATATTTTAGCGAGTTTTATAATGGTTTTCACTTCGCACCTGCATTGCAGCCGAGTATGAAAGGCGCCATGTTCACGTGGCTGGGCGGTTCAAAGTCTCTCGGCTCGTTCTTTCTTGGAACCAGTCCTGAATTCGATCTGGCCCTGTACAGCGTGTGTGCCCTGATGTATCCCAACGCCCGGTGTAACTTCAATCTACAGGGTCACGCTGTTTCTATACAGACATGGGACATTAACCATAAGACGGGTCTACAGATAGGATCAGCGTACCCAGCACTTTAGGCACTCTGATTAATGGATTGTCTTTATGTTTTGTGTGCAGCTCTGAAATCGACATGAAACAAAACGTATTAACGTGGCATTTATAATCATTTAACATTTTTTTAAACAAACACTTGTTTTATTCGAGCGTAGAACGTAAGACTGTAATTGTTTGTATTTTGCTTTACACAATACATAGAGTATCAACACACGCAGCAGTTTACACACTTTGATTAACTAGAACAAGATTTGTTTTTGCACATATTATTATATACATGTTATTCTTAAGTTAACCTGAAATTAATCCTAACGCACTGTATGTACACAATAATAAAACAGGGAATTTTGCAAACGTAGTTGACGTTTATAAGCCTCCCTAGCAACCAACATCAGGGTTCTGCTTATCCTGTAGGTTGAACTGCCACAATTTTTCTAACAGTTTTTGTTCCATTTGAATGTTAAAAAATAATTTCATAAACTGTTTTTCCTCTTCTCGGTGTTCTTCCTACGACAAATAATATCAACTCACATTTGGCACAAGGCCGACTTGGAGAGCACACTCAGGGCTATAAGCACTTTGATTATCTACATGTACAGTGACTATTCTTTAATATAACCACCTATGGTTCTTTTAGAATCTGTCCCAATTATAAAGTCTTTGTTTAAACAACAATTGGTTATTGTCACTAATATTGTCTTTAGAATATTATGAAAATCTTAATACTATCAATAATGATGAGAATGATGATGATGATGATGATGATGATGATGATGATGATGATGATGATGATGATGATGATGATGATGAGATGATGATGATGATGATGATGATGGAGATTATGATGATGATGATGATGATGATGGTAATGATACTAATATATCATAACTATAACTTCAACACCAGCGTAAGCCTTTCATTTAACCTTCTGCTTTTTGTAAAACAAGGCTGTTTACATGCTTATCAGAGATGTCTGTCATTTTTACGTTTATTATTAAAATATATCTAGAGACAATGGGATATAAATGCTTTGTTTCTCAAGTCTGCGGTAAAACATATTGTATTTGGTTCAAATGGCTGCAGACCATGAATTTTCGGAGCCAATTTTTGTCAAATTTAAACTTTAAAAGAAAGCCAAACCAATAGTTAATGTACTTTTTATGAAATACACTATTTTCTTATCACGAGTCAATGCTAAAAGCTATGTAGGAAGTGTTAAAATCACACATACAATTCTTATGTTAGTCTAGTGCGAATATTGTTGGGGTCATTGTGAAACTTTACTCTGTTACAACCTGGTGTAATAACATCAGGATATGTAATTAAGTTATAACGTTTTGCGTTGTTACATTGTGCAGCTTTATTTAGAACGATTTGCTTAAGAAAGGGCAAAAAGTGACCTGGTGAAGCACCATATTACAGTTCACCAGGGACGGATCTGGCGGGATGCACCCCCCCCCCACACACACACCAATCAAGTAACAGAGTACAGTTGTGAAAACACATACAGCACTGTACATTTAGGCTTAAAATACTAAGCTATTAAAGTAAACTTTGTTGATTCTTAGGTCAAAATAAGGGTCCCTTATTGTGTATATATATTTATTATTTACTGTGATAAAGTTTAATTCATACCCCACTATAAAAACAAATATTCTGGATCCGCCCCTGCAGTTCACTGGCACTGGTTTTTAATAATTAGCAAGCAATCATTCCACGTTTGTAACTAAAATGTGACTGACAATGTATAGAAGTGCCGTGTTATACCCACATACCCCTCATCTGATCATCTGCTTGAAACATTAACATCACATCAAGAGATTATTGTCTGCATGTTTGTGCTGCGAAATAAATTAACACGAGCTTTTGATATAATATGTCAGTAATCATAAAATATGCATCATTTCATGTTTTATCTTTTTATATAAGCTCAGTGTGTGGTTAAATGTGAATGAGCTATGATATAGATAATAGATAAACTAGTCCTAGAGTCATCTCCAATAAATCTCAATCATCGCCAAGTTGTAATCCATCGTAGTATTGATATATAGATTCGTTCTTCACGAACGTGTGATTTCTGTACATAACATTGTATCATCCCCCTTTTCACGCACAGGTCTAAAATTCGGGGTATTCATACAACGAATACCACACAACCGTGAATGTAAAACAAAATATTAACTATGACTCTCCAGTGGCGATATTAACATGTTCTCACTTGTATAAAAACATACAGAACTTTGGCTTCCTGATGTAGAAACAACTCTGTACTGTGACCATATAGAGATACACTGATACGTCTTTTCAATGTGAGGAAATTTAACGTGGAATATCCTTGTGTAAAATGAAGGAAAATACACAGAATCTGATGTTCGGAGTGACACTGCTATAACAAGCATTTAAGTATAATCAGGTATTACCATTATTGTTATACTGACATCTAAAAGGTACATTACAAGTAATGAAATGTAAGTTTCTGAACTTATGGATCAACCCTTTTGTCTCATTGCCTTATCAGTTATTCCAATATATTTAGAGTCGGCAATGTAGTGTGTTTAAACTTATAACTTATATCACTCTCTTAAACTAGAGATTATTATGCAATGACATTTGAGCCATATTTTACATTAAAAATTGTAAAACCATTAATTTATATTAAATAATTTAAAACTAGATATTTGCAGGATTTCTTATAAAGCAAGTCTTAAGAAAAGATACCCTTTTATGTGCATGCATCATGCGTTTAGATAGATGACATTTTATTTTGTGATTTTCTCTACGAACTTCGGTATGAACATATTTACATGTCAAATTTTGAAATGGACAGTTGGTTCATATTTACACACTGCTTCAAATAAACGATTAATTTAGGAAAGACAAACATTTGTGAATTAAAATAAAAAATAAAATAAAAAGGGTACAACGCAACTTTTAATCGTCAATGGAGTTATGAATAATTTCAAATTAGCCGCGTTTATTTATAAATCTAATGTATAACGTGTTACAATCTGCAGACTTTTGAAATCAATGTGTTTTAAAACGAATTGTGCTTATCGTATTAAATATTTACCTTCACCTTTGAAGACACAGTAACTTCAAATGTCAATTATAAATGGATAGGTAGATGAACATCTGATAAACTTGTTAAGAAGAATTTAAATACTTGTTTTTATCGTCCCTTCAACTTTATCGCAGTGAATACTAGATACATACACACTGTAAGGGACCCTTACTTTGACCTAAGCAGTCGACATACACAGTTTACTTTAAAAGCTTAGTCTTTTTTTAAGCTTACATATATGTGTTTTGACAACGCTTTTGCATGTTTTTTTTTTTTTTTTTTTTTTTTTTTTTTTTTTTTTTTTTTTTTTTTTTTTTTTTGTTTTTTTTTTTTGTGGGGGGGGAGCCCCAATTCACCCCACACACACCACGGATCTATCCCTCGTGTCGTCTACTGATAATTCGATTGACAGCTGTAACTAATAGGATCGGAACTCTATAATATAATATTATGTCAGAAGAGATCAGATTTCATGTGCGGACGGATAGTTAAAACCAACATGCTATTAAGGTATTTGATTGAGACGTCCCCACTTGCTTTATTTTATGCCATTTGGTCTAAGATCATACAGAAGGGGCTGATATCAGATATTATCACATAACTAGTCACTAAGTACTCGTCCATGTCGCTGTAAGGTGTTCATTAACCTTTCATTGATGATCTGTGTCTGAACGAACTATTATTGCAGGACATGTTAAATTTAAACACCATTTTCAATCAGCTGGCAGATTTCCTGATAACCAACAACCCCAGTCTGGTTAAGTCTGGATCTCTCCGTGGTACAATGTGATAGGTTAAAGATTGTACAATGTATACATTTAATGTGCAAGTATCGGTTTTACCGGAAGACATTTAATATTTTTATTTTCAGGTGTTGATTTTATACTTGCAGTCACCTGGAACAAACTGGTATACTCAGGTAGATGCTGGTCTTTGTTTTTAAACTTTAATTTTATTTTGATATAAACTGTTTAGAAATAATTTAGTACTTAAATAAGCAACCTTTACTTAATAACTATTTACTGAGCTTCAAAGCGGTATAACCTTGTTAATAATGTATGAATCATGATATAAATGTTAACTTAGCTTGGTATAAAAAAAACACACCACGAGACACTTTGCAATTTATAGATAATTATATCGTTATATCGTATAGGATACATATATAGAATACAGGTAACTTGTCAAATATTAATTTTAATGAAGAGAACATCAAGTATCGATAGACGGAAGAATGCTAAATCTATCGAAATTGTAGTTTCATAAGTCATATTTGATAAAGTAAATGTCTTTCAGTGTTCTATATGAACGTGTTTCTTTCTTGGGTTACAAAAAAGATTTTCAAAAATTGAAACTTTATTTCCTTTAACATGTATTTTTGTATTTAGAAATGGAAACATTATGTTGCAGCATTGACTAGAAAAGAAGTTAATTTATAAACGTTGCTAAAATATATTAACAAACTAAAAAGGGGGATTCTTCAATGGTCCGTAAAATTGACATTTAATTTTACATGCGACAACGTACCAAGAAAAATAATGTTGTCTTTTCCGTGTAGAAAAAAAAACGCTGCGACTAAATGCTACAATCGATGTTTTGGCTACAAATTCTATGACAAGTACAACATTTCTGACGTTCCTTAATTAGGCAACGTTAATAAACGCGGTTGTATTGATATGACAATGTTTAAAATAAAATAAATGTTGTTTTTTTTAAATTATTTATGACTTTAAAAGTATTAACAATTGGTAAGAGTTGAATGGATATCATGCTATTTATCTTCTTACAGTCATTCTATCGTTCCTGAGCGTAAGATCATACTCGTCAACTAACGGAGATACCCGGCAATTAACGGAGATACACGCCATTTAACGAAGATATACGCCAATTAAAGGAGATACACTCCAATTAACGGGGATACCCGCCAATTAACGAAGATACACGCCAATTAAAAGAGATACACGCCAATTAAAAGATAGTAAAAGACATGACATCTGAAACGACTGCAAAACAAAAGCCTAGTAGAGCTGACCAAGGGGACGCAACACAAAAAGTTTTGAAGAAACTAAGAAAATATGGAGAAAACAGAGACATTGTTGTAGGTGAGTTCATGAGCAAAAAACATCGTCCTTGTAAGACATACATCCAATATTCTCTGTTCAAATCATTTAATTGTTGTTAAAAATATAAAATGCATTGACATTTTCTTTTCACAACAAGGGACATAGTGGTGACATGCAGCCAATTATTAGTGGAGGGTGACCTGTTAGCTGGAAAACCTCCACCCACCCAGCACCCACATGAAAGCCCTCGCATCGACCATAAAATGCGATTAATTTTTTTTTAAAGTTGCTTTTATTTTTATAAGGGTTAGTCATTTAAGTGAAGATGAACATTAAAAAAAACATCCTTTGATGATAATACCTAAACGCGTATTGAAAAAATCCCACACTGTCATTAAGTAACCCTAACCCTAACCTTGACAAACATAAACAGATATGGCATAATTTCAATATCAAAATAGAAACAAAGCAAGAAAAACTTCCTTCCTTTTACTGGATTCCTAAGCTTCACAAAACACCATACAAGTCACGATTCATAGCTAATGCCAGCTCTAGCACCACCACTCACATATCTAAACTACTTACGTCCTGCCTTACAGCCGTTCCCAATCACGTTGTTAAATATTGTGAAAAAGTGTATGAAAATTCAGGAATTAACATTTTTTGGTCTATTAAAAATTCTTCAGAAGTCTTAGACAAGTTTCGTACTTTAAACTTTCATTGCTCTGCAGTAATACTTACGATTTCTCTACGCTGTACACTTCTTTACCTCATGATTTAATTAAGACCAAATTGATTGCTCTTATTGAAAAAAAACATTTGCTAGAGAGCAACGTCTATATATTGCACGTCATGAAAGTAATGCATTTTTTAACAACACATTCTTAGAAAAGTTTACTATGTGGACTTGCACGGATGTTTGTGAAGCTTTACGTTTTCTATTAGACAATGTTTACATAAAATGCGATGGCACTTTATTTAGACAAGTAATTGGTATCCCTATGGGAACCAACTGTGCACCATTAATTGCAGATTTGTTTTTATACTGCTTTGAACGTGATTTCATGTTAACTTTATCCCCTTCAAACTAAAGCCACATTATAGAGGCTTTCAATTTAACGTCACGCTATCTTGACGATATTCTAACTATAGATAATCCTTTCTTTTCTCAAATGATCCATCTGATTTACCCTCCAGAACTTACTCTTAATAAAGCAAATAACTGACATTTAAATGCAGCATTTCTAGACATTGAGATCAATATTTCCAATGACAACGTCTCTACTAAAATCTATGACAAGAGAGATGATTTCAACTTTAGTATTGTGAATTATCCATACCTTGATGGTGATTCACCTCGTGCTACCTCCTATGGTATTTACATATCACAACTTACAAGGTTTGCACGAGTTTGTACTAAAGTAGAAGATTTCAATGCTAGAAACCTGTTGATTTCTTCTAAACTGTTACAGCAAGGCTTTCGTTTTCATAAATTAAGAAAGGCGTTTTCAAAATTATTTCACCGCAATGATTTTTTTGCTTCTAAGTATAATAGCAGTAGGAAAACACTTATGCAGAAAGGCATAAGCCACCCTGCATTTTATGGAAATGGTTTATACAAGTTAAAGAAGATTAAGGGTCTCAATAACTTTTCTGACCACTTTACAAAACTTATCAGAAAATGTTTTGCAGACGGTTACAACCCGGGAATACTTTGATGTACTGCATTGCTTGCAATTGACCCTTTTAAAGTCAAGAACTTGCATTGCTTTTAAATTACACGATGACCGGACAGGTCGTTGAGACTTTATGAAAACAGTGACTTAAAGCCATAATTGGACAGTCACTGTTGGATTTCTTGTCTCTTCATCTCTCCAGTCGTGCCCTATATAGGTCGGACAACTTGAGCAGTCTCCATATCCTTTACGTGAGATTGCACAGTAGGTATAACATCGGGATTTTTTAAAAATCTTTGTCATATATAATATGTCAACTGCGGATAAATCCTCGGCGTTTATAATATGTTTTTTAAACGATTAACTCTAAACAATACTACGTTTTATTTTGTTGATTTTCTAAAATTCTATTATTTCTTCGTATTTTTTACATTTCACTTTTGACACTTTTGGCATATGACGTCATGGCATTTATGACGTCATTATATTGTTCTTATAATATATCTGCGCTTGTACTGCTTCATTTTATTTGAAACTACTCTCTCATTTGGATTTTTTTTGGTTGCCGAGGCTTTTATCTACTGTACATACTGTACATATGTTGTTTTATTACTAGTTATCATGTATGTACATAAGTTCTTTATATCTGTTTTAACTCCCGATGCAGGTGCCTACTGTTAGTTGTTTCACTTTGACGGGATATTTTTATTTACACTGTTTGTTTGATAGAAAAAAACCTTCAGGAATTGCGAGGTTGGAGCGCTCCACAAACCAGGTTTAAGCACCCAAGTTGGCCTTTTTGCCGACTGACCGTTCCAAGGCGGTAACTGATGGTTTTTCTTTTTGTGTGTTATGTCTCGTCTCTTAGATCATTACAAGACCAAACACACCACTTCTTGTTTCAAAGTCAAACCCACCACGTTGTGTTTCAAAACGAAATCAATCACTTCTTGTTTCAAAACAATACCCACCACTTGTAGTTTCAAAACCAAAACCATCACCTCTTGTTTCAAAACGAAATCAATCACTTCTTGTTTCAAAACCAATCAATCACTTCTTGTTTCAGAGGTGAAGGATGCGTTTGACATGCTAGATGTGGATTCTGACGGGAAACTTTCGTTCAATGAGGTCAAGCGACTGCTACAGATGCTGTGTCAGAACCCAAGTGATCGGGAAGTGAGGCGGATCTTCGAGGCGGCAGACAAAGACGGTGAGTCCTTCCTGTGCTGTAGTGTGTATTTTCTGTTAAGCCTTGTGTTGTTGTTGTTTATGAAATACACTGCAGCGATCATTTATGATCATTATAGCAGCTGTTTAGTGGCGGAAGACCCCAGACACATGTCTGGGTAGAACCACCGGCACACCACACGCCAGCTGAAAGATCTTTCCACATTAAGACATCCGCCCGGAACGG